>JAYESA010000011.1:139422487-139477487 GCA_036927795.1 Iris macrosiphon
GCAGCCGCTACCGCTCCACTCGCCACTCCTGCGGTCGAGGGAGCATCCTTTTCTCTCGGAGATCCTCTTACCCCTATCGATCTAGAGCTACACCAGTTGTTCCGGTGGTACCTCCTCCACCACCACCTGCACCAGTTGATGCCACGCAGTTGTTTGCGTTCTTCAGAGAGATGATGGACGCGCAGCACTGCCAGGCAGATGTTATGAGGTTGGGCATTGAGAATGCTCACCAGGTGGCCATGACGGCGGTAGATAGAGTGGCCCAGATCCAGCCACAAGCAGAGCAGGCTCAGTATCCGAGGCCGGGTACCATTATTGACTTTCAGAGGATGCGGCCCAAGGAGTTCCGGGGTACGGAGGGGATCCTGTACGCGGACGACTGGATCGAGCACATTAAGGGTATCTTTAGACTGGCGCTGATATCCAGTATGCAGATTGAGGCGGCGGGCAGCCAGATGTTCGATCTTGCCCTTACTTGGTACCGCACAGATACGAGGATAGCAGTACCGGGACTGACTTGGGAGGCTTTCAAGAAGCTTTTCAAGGAGAAGTTCTTCCCGGATGTGGCTCTCAGTGCTATAGAGAGCCAGTTTGAGGCGCTCGTCCAGGGGAGCATGCTGGTGGACGAGTATGTAGCAGAGTTCTGCCGTCTGGGCAGATTTGTTGAGGGTTTGACCGAGGCAGCGAAGGCGCGGAAGTTCCGCAAGGGTTTGGTCATGGCGGTCAAGTCCTTGACTAGGAGTGACCGCGAGGCGACCTTCGAGCAGATTGTGAGCGACGCTCAGAGGGCTGAGGAAGACTTGGAGCTGAAGACCAAGAGGAGCAGAGATGCTTCCGGAGCAGGCAACAGTGCAGGCCCAGCTAAGAGGCCATTCCAGCAGACTCAGCAGCATCAGGGTCAGGGTCGTGCGCCCTTCCGGCAGGCGCCCCAGCAGCAGAGGCAGAGACAGCAGCAGGGCTAGAGGCAGCCCATCATTTGCCCTTTCTGTAGGAAGCCGGGGCACGGATGAGACATTTGCAGGAAGAGGCTGGACAGATGTTTGTTGTGTGGCGCAGCAGATCACCAGCTGAAGGATTGCCCTTCAGCACTTGCTAGTACAGCTCAGGGCGGAGGAGCCGCTCAGAGGGGTCCAGCCAGAGCACCTACAGCACAGCAGAGAGGACAGCCTTTGCCAACTCAGCAGCAGAGGTTTGTTCAGCTCCAGCAGCAGCACCGAGGAGGACAGCAAGGGCGAGCTTTTGCCCTGACTATAGACGAGGCCGAGCCCGTTGGTGATGTGATCTCAGGTTCTGTTCTTCTTGATTCCATTCCAGCACTTCCTTTATTTGATTCTGGTGCTTCCCATAGCTTTGTGTTTGTATCTTTTGCTGTTAAACACCATCTTATTGATGAACCTTTAGCTAGACTCTGCAAGATCACGACCGGGGGTGGCATCATCCTAGTCAATGATGTCTGCAAAGACCGGAGAGTTACCTTGGGAGGCCGGGAGTTGAGTGTGTGCCTACTCGTAATGCCACTTCCGAGCTACGATATTGTACTCGGGATGGATTAGTTGAGTATGCATTATGCTAGTATAGATTATCGTGGAGGCAGAGTGTTGTTTAGTCCGCCGGGTGAGCCAGAGTTTCAGTTTGCCAAAGGAGCAGCGGAGCAGACCGAGGGAGTCTTCTGCGGAGCCCTGGTGGTAGAGCCGAGGTTGCTACATCCACTGATAGAGGAGTACATGGATGTCTTTCCGGAGGAGTTGCCAGCGTTACCTCCGGACAGAGATGTGGAGTTCTCTATAGACTTGGTGCCAAGCGCGGAGCCGATATCCCAGCACGTCTATAGAGTCAGCAACAGTGAGCTAATAGAGTTGAAGAAGCAGGTGAATGAGCTTCAGGACAAGGGATTTATCAGATATAGTTCTTCTCCGTGGGGTGCTCCGGTACTTTTTGTGCCGAAGAAGGATGGGTCGATACAGATGTGTATCGACTACAGGGCTCTGAACAACCTCACAATCAAGAACAAGTATCCGCTGCCGATAGATAGATAGATAGATAGATAGATAGATAGATAGATAGGTACTTAGATATTAGTTAGATATATATATCTATATGTATAGATATATATACATATAGCTAGTTAGATGCATAGTTATAGCTAAATATATATATATGTAGAGGTATGGGTATATGTATATGTGTTTGTGGATATATATATATATATATATATATATATATATATATATATTCTAGCCTAGATAATTACCTAGGTGTATATCTATATGCTTAAATAGCTAACCAGAGGGGTAGTTAGAGGGGTATTGGAGAATATCTCAATACCTTGAGATATCCAAGGTATTGAGTTTCGAGCGGAATTTTTGAGCAATTGCCTAGGTTTGAGTTTAGAGATAGGTTTTTATGTATATGTGTATATATTTACGCATGCTAGCATAGGTTTTATCGGGTATAGGCGGGGTGCGTAGCCTAGGTCGAGGTATCGGATACCGAGGGTATCCCGGTATCTCGAGGAGGCGAGTTTGAGGGTTTACTAGCTTAATGAGCTAGTTTTGACCTAAAATTTTAGGGGCACCCTAGTTTGACCTAGTGTTGACCATAATTGTCCTCGTTGACGGTAAAAGTCAACGTTTGAGCTAGTTTTGACCTAGAGTTGACTTTTTAAACCCCGGGTTGACTTTTCGACCTGAATTTCACCGGTTTGACCCGTTCGACCTAGAATACCCCTAGAAGCCTGTTTCTAGTTATTTTATATCAGTTTAACTCTTTAGAATCCTGTTTAATCTTGTTTTTCACAATAGGTTCTTGCGACGCCAGTCCGGATCTCGATCCTCACTAGTTGCTCAGGACATCAGGCGAGTACCTACCTCTGATAGTTTCCATTTCATGATAGCTTTTATATCACCTGTTCTAGAACTGTAATACTTGATTCTGACACATTGGTACACGATCTGGTACTAGTGGATCCCGTCATGAGATGCTATCCCCCTTACAATGTTCAGCGGGTACTCTATCACGTGTATTTCATCATGTGCTTCGGGTATTGATTCTCATGTGCTTCTTGTGCTCTCGCCTTCATGTGCGCAAGCTATTTATCATGTACGTAGCGTGTCGTGGTTGGATCCAAGAGTATTAGTGGGGGAGGGGAGTAGGAGTTGGTTATGTGATCAAAGCCAAACAGTATTCATGTGTATGTCGGTTATGCAACTCACGCATAACGGAGTTATCGTAGTTTATTCATGTGCAACCTAAGCCGATCACATAACGAACTTGTGCTCAAGGCACTTAGCTAGTATTTATGTTTTCTCACATGCAGTTACTTCTCTACTACTTGTATTGTTCTCCAGTTTATATTGCAGCTACCTTACCTGCTCCATCATGTATTTATTTTCTGTGCATCTTGTATACTTTTCTATTGCTCGTCATATACACCTTACCATGTATTTGGAGTTGCTTTCAGAGTTATGTACTTCGCTCCAATCCTGACTGGGCATATTTATTTCCAGAGGATCCTGAGGATTTTTGCCCGACATTCTACGGGCCGGACGTCGAGGAGTGTTGTGACCCGGAGACTGAGGAGGAGCCCGTCGAGAAGACGTCGTTAGCGCCCTAGTTAGCTAGGTGGATTTTCCTGGGTTGTTCCCAGTTGCTATTTTGGATGATTGTGCTTATTATTTTGTTGCTTCTGTGAGATATTGTAGACTTGGACTGTATATTTTGAATATTGTCTTGCTCTTCGTTCTTGTTTCTTTATGATATCTTATCGTACTTTTACTCTTCCCCTAGTTATTGTGATTGAGGCATATATATATTGCATGGTTGCCCTCCTTTTGGAGAGGTTATATTGACAGATTTTGTGAGATATAGATATTGTGACCTAAAACGAACCTTTACAGCGTTCTACCGCCGATTCTGCGGCGTAGGCTGGACGTACCCACGACTCATGCCCGATTTTTTGGGTGCGGGTCGTAACAGACGGATAGGTCGTGAACATATCGTTGAAGACGGGGTCGAGTTTGGTCGAGCGATGGCGTAGGAAACGAGGCACGAACATAGGAAAAGAGACATTAAAGACGCTGTGCACACCTGATTTCGGTGTATGTATTTTGGGCGTATACAAGTTTTCTCTCAAGAGACGGCCTATATCTCTTTTCATACACTCTAGGTGAGTTATTTTAAAGAGTCATTGGCATGAAGTTTCGAGCTTCCTTGCGGTGCTGCTCCGCTATGACATGGCCCAGAGCAGAGGCTAAACCTTATCGTGGTGTCATGCCACTGTAGCATGAGGTCCCAGCCTCTTTGTAGTGCCAAACTACCAAGCATGAAGCCTTGCACTTCCTTGCGGTGTTACGTCACTGTGACATGGCTCGTATAGCCGAGGATTTACATCTTTTATCTCTGTGGTGTCACACCACTATAACATGAGGACACCGGCCTATTTGTATTGCTGCCTACACTCTTCATTCTACATCATTAGGCTACATGTCTATGTGCGGTTCTACGCAGCTATGACATGGCTAGCGAAGCCGAGGCATTATCCTTACCGAGGAACCTCTTTGTGGTGTCACACACTGTAGCATGAAGACCTTACGCTCCTTTGTAGTGATGCGCTACCGTGCTTTCTGTTAAGCACACTAGACATTCAAAATGCCTGAGAAGTCATTAAGGCGTCTAAGCCATTCTCCCACAGGACTTGTTCTACACAAAAGAACAATTACTAGACAACAGTGGTTTTGAGTCCGTAATCCCTCAATGTCTCAAAGGACTATCCACTGTTCCTGATATTCTCCCAGTCAATGGTCCTCCTTTGAACCAATAGCTAGATGCCTAGCAGATTTTTCTTTGAACTAATAACATAAAACTAAATGGTAGGATTGCAAAGACACAATATCAGAGTTTTTTCAAGCCCATATATGTTGTGTCCTTGACTATATGCGGCGTTACGCCGCTGTGACATGACCCAAAGCCGAGGTTCACTCCCTCGTGTGGTGTCATGCCACTGTAACATGGAGTACTGCCCTCATTTATAGTTCTTGTGGTCAACTAGCGCTGGAGGCCTTACATGAACGGATCTGCCACTCTCCTGGCTCCGATCATCAAACACTGTAATGATCTACGCTAGTTGCGCTCATTCAGTGTCTTGTACTGGCCCTTGAGGCCTATCATGAACGGATCCGCCAGATTTACCTGACTCCGATCATTAAAGCACTGTAATGATCCACGCAATCAGCACTCATTTAGTGTCATGTGTTCTATTTACATAGTTCTCTTCAAACCGTTGAAGAGATAAACAGATGCCACTGCTGCAGCTTTCTAGTTTTCACAGTATATCGGTATCACCCGAATCTGTGTACTAACCATAGGAAGATCATCTGAGAGCTTCCAGAGCCATTCTGCTTTATATGCTGCAGCTTGATAGTGCAAAGAACACTGAGAGTAAAGACTGCTGCTTCGACTTCCACGATATAGCAACACCACCCCTGGAGAAGTCACGTCCTCCTGTGGATCTTTCACTCTTCTTTCATGAGCACCAGCTGGCATCACCGAAGCCTTCCTTAACATTTGGATAACTGTTGTAGCACAGGATATACTACTGAGTTCTCTTGAGAATTCTGACGACTCTCTTCACAGCTTTCAGTGTTGAACACATATACTGCATGTGAACTGACTCAGCATCCCTACATCAAAAGCTATGTTAGGCTTGGTGGTACACGCATCTTGAATCATTCACCTGATGATGCTCGAGTACACCAACTGTCTAACATTTTTTTCTTGGATTTGGCTTCATAATCATGTCACACCTGAGCAGTATCGTCCCTGATACTCAAAGCGTGTGATCAACATTTAATGCTGAGATCTTGTGACTAAGCAAGCCCACCTGGCATCCGGATTATCTTATATCCTCAGAATGACATCCGCAATCCCATGTCCTGAGTTTGGACAAAAATGACATCTTTGTTAGTGACACTTCTGTGTCCACAACTGGGACTAGCAAGTCGTCAACATAGATACAAACAATGACTCCTCCATTATCAGTGAACTTTGTGTACACACACTTGTCCGTCTCGCTGATCCTGTGACAACTTTGACTAGATGACTTGTCAAACTCCTACTGCCACATCCTGGGAATTGCTTTAGGCCGTATCGAGATATCACCAACTCGCAGACTGTCTTCAAACCTGAATGACAATAGTTTTGACTGTTGTCCATGAATCTCTCATGCTTGTCTTCATCCAAGACTTGATGTCGGCGAACCCAGAAAATTCAACGGAGGATTGCTCCGAGTCTATTTATATAAATTATAATTTTATAACTGCAGGTAGAGTTTTCTTGAAAAATATTTTACAAACTGCATTCTGTTTTTTTTTTCAATTTAGCGACGTATTGCGACGTTCCGCGACGTACATTTACGTCGCTAAAAAGTATCAAAACATCGCTACTTGATACCAAGGACATCGCTAATATGTCGCTAAACGTCGTTAACATGCTGACATGGTTGTAGCAAAATGTCGCTCATAATGTCGCTAATGTAGCGATGTTTTGCGACCAAATATTACGTCGTCATTTAACGACGACACGTTGCTAATCGTCGTATATTCTGCGACGTCGTGTCGTCGCAAATATACGTCGCTTCAGCGACGACTAGCGATATTTTTGTTGTCAGCGACCATGAAATACGCGACACGATAAAAACGTCGCTAATTATATCGCTAAATTATTCTAGCGACGTTAGTTTACCTATTAGCGACGTTTTTAGGCGTCACTGATATGTGTTATTATGGTAGTGGAGGAATCCCTTCCAGTTGATCCAACTTTCATCATTTCATCTAATCCAATCAACCATGAGGAGAACATCAATCTTGGAAGTATACCATCCAATGAGGAGATCAAAAGAACTATCAGAAGTATGGGACCTCTAAAAGAACTTGGACCAGATGGATTTTCTGCCATCTTCTACCAAAATAGCTGGAGTATAGTGGGTAATAAGCTCTCTTCTACAATCCAAAAATTCTTTTCTTCTGCTAGAATGCCTCCTAACATCAATCATACACATTGTCCTGATACCGATGAAAGAGTTTCTAGAAACTCCAATTGATTTCAAATCCATTTCTCTATGTAATGTGGCATACAAAACCATTTCAAAAATCCTACCTGCTCTCTTCAACCTTTGATGGATAAATTGATATCTCCAAGTCAAAATGCTTTCATTTCGGGTAGACACATCACTGACAATATACTCATAGCCCAGGAATTAGTTCATTCCATGAATTTTTATCCTAAAATGAAGAAAACTTTTGCCCTCAAAATAGACATGTCAAAAGCTTACGATCGTCTATCAAGGCCATACAAACGATTTGATTAAGCAATGCATCAGCACATCCTCCCCCTACATCTTTATTCTATGCACTGAGATCCTTTTTTCTCTTTTATTCTTATGAAAGAGATGATCTTTTTCAAGGTGCTAGGATAAATAGGTACACTCCAACAATCTCCCATCTACTTTTTGCGGATGATATCTTTATTTTTGGCCTTGCATCAACCCAATCCTTTCACTGCACTCACGAGACTCTTAAGACATTCTCTTCATGGTCAGGCAAAAGAATTAACTATGGTAAATCAAGTATCCATTTCAGTAAATCCACTAAAGTATCTCTTCAAATTCATCTGGCTAACATGTTACAACTTTCCTTCATGAGTCCTGAAAATAAATACTTGGGCCACCATCTCCTAAAGTCTAAAATCCGAAAAGCTACGTATCAAGACATTATTGCAAAATGCAGCTCAAAGTTAAGGATGGAAGATTAAAACTATTATCACATGCGTGGAAGATTAAAACTATTATCACATGCGGGCAGATCAATTCTCATCAATTCCACATTAGGTTCAATGCTCATCTCCTATATGTCTTCTCATCAATTCCACATTAGGTTCGATGCTTATCTACTGTATGTCTGCTTACAGAGTACTCAAAGAAGTATCATCCAACATCAGTAAACTTCAGTGAGACTTTTGGTGGGGACATGACATGACAGTGTAGATAAGAAACTACATTAACTCATCATGGGATCAATTCCTATGTCCTAAAAGGGAAGGAGGCATGGGATTCAGAAACCCAGCTTAGATAAACAAATCGCTAATTGGCAAACTAGTGTGGAGATTTTTAGAAAACCCACACCAACTCTGGGCTCGGCTTCTTCTGTGGCATCTATCTGCACAATAATTCCTTTTGGAAGGTCCAGAAGTCAAAAAGAGGTTCTCCAACTTGGTTAAGTATGCTTGATACTAGACATCTCATTGAACGGAATTTCGGCTGAAAAATCCGTGGGGGAAGGATGGATATTAGAGATGAACCTTGGGTGCCAACCTTGCCCAGGCTTTAGAGTAGATTTTGGTTTGCTTGATTCTTGTGGACCAAGGAAAGTTCGTGATATTATCTATCCATCTTTATGGACATGGAAAGCAGACCCAATTCGTACTTTATTCTCCCATATGGAGGCAATCTTCAAACTAAACTTAAACGAAGGAGATGGCAATGATGAATTAATCTGGATGTGTACTAACGGTGGAAAATCTCTTCGAAAGCTTTTATATGAATCTATCAGACGAGTAGCAAGTTCATCATACGCTTCTGGTAACAAAATCATATGGAAACGGCTGTGGAAGTTAAAACAATATCACTCCTCGAGTGCATCTTCATATGGAGCCTTATGAAACATGATCTCCCCTTTCGAACGGCCATTTGCAAACGACTGCAACACATTGACCCCCTATGCCTCTTTGTCTTCAGGAAGACGAAGACAAAAATCATTTATTTCTTCATTGCAGATGCTCTCGTGAAGTGTGGTTAGCTAGCCCATTGGGGTTGACAATTGACCTAAGTTACAATATTTTCTTACTACTAGAGGCATGTCTTTCTGATGGGCAATGTTGGGAAGCTTTCAAGGTAGAAGCTTGTCTCTTATGGGCAATTTGGTAGGCTAGGAATGCTTGTGTCTTTCGCCATGATCCTCCTAAATACCAGGCCATCATCAACCAAACGTACTATCAGCCATTCTTACACATTCTTACACAAATGAGATTCCTAATCATCCAACTGAAATAGAAGATCTGAAGATGTTCACAAAATCTGCTAGTTGGTGTCCTCATGCGGATGAAGTGTTCAAGATCAATGTAGACGAGGCAACATCTTCTTCGGCTATCGCTGTAGCTGCAGTGGCAAGCAATTCATGTGGTCAATTCATTGGAGCTCAATCTTGGTACTCGAATAATTTCATTGCATTCGAACCAAGTATGCAAGCTGAAATTCAAGCCATACACCAAGGAATCATTCTTGCTAAAAGATTAAACTTAAATCCAGTAGTAATTGAAGGAGATGTATTATCTGTCATCAGAATTTTCGGAGGGGAGAAATCACATCACGTGGAAGTAAAATCACTTAATCAAGTCTGCACTTGATGTGATGCCTCATTCTATTACCATTAGTTTTGCCTTCATACACGGAAGGAAATATAGTGGCACATAACTTGGCTAAATGTTCTATTATTAACAGTCTTTATTCTTTATTCTTTCTTCTGTCAACCACCAAGTTGTATTACATTACCAAAATAAGACATATTAGCGACGCCTAAAAACGTCGCTAATCTGTAAAAATGTCGCCAACTAGATTTAGCGACGTCTATGTGCAGTCGCATATATCATGATCGCTTACAATAATAACGTCGCTATTCATAACTGTAGCGACATACACTAGCAACAAGAGAATGTTGCTGACTATTTTAAAATTGACAACGTTTAGCAACACGACGTCGCTAACACGCTACGTCAAATTTTGTTGCTAAACGTCTACAAGTTGGCGACCAATTTGCGACGTTTTGCTACAACATATCTAACATGGCAAAATTAGTGATGTATATGATACTGAATAGCAACGCTTTTAGGCGACGTGTAGCGACGAATTAGTGACGTGTATGATACTGAATAGCAACGTTTTTATAGTAGTTAGCGACATTTTTCTGCGTCGCTGCACGTCGCTAATCATCGCTAATCAGAAAAAAAACAAGCAGGTTGTAAAATAGTTTCCATAACAATCTGCCTGCATATAAATAGTTTCACAGTTTATATAAATAGACCCGGAGCAACCCTCCGTTGAATTCTCTGGGTTCGCCGACCCCTTCGGTGGAACACTCAACACCGGTAGATTCTCATGCATTTAATATGAATAATAAAGTCAAATTTTAAGAAAATAACACATTTGACTAAGTCTCGACAAATAATGTCGGGAACATGTCACAATCTCAATAAACGTATGAAATGAATACATAAGGACCCAGAATAATGAGTCAATACACAAAAAAACAAATAATTTCCTAACTAGTACTATTGTTGATCTAGAGGAGGTGGAGGAGCACCGCGTCGCGCTTGGAGTATTGAGCATGTCATACTCCTCCAATGAAATCGTTACCGATGCTGGTGGAGGTGGCCTCGGGGGTGTCACGCCCCGAGGCGTCCCCCGAGTCGTGACCGCCGTGCGGGCCTGGGGTTGCGCCCGCACAAGGCTTTAATGATTTGAATAGCAAGCACATATTCAGAGTACGCAGATAAATTGAAACACAGATTTGAAATGGAAAAGTTCTCTTTATTGATAATGAACATCTATTACAAACTCTTGAACGAGTTAGCTAATATGCCGAACGGCTTACAAAGAGATGACTCAAAATGAGATAGCAGTCCTGCACATTACATCCCTTTATAAACTCAAAATAATAAGGACCTCCAGGCTGGAGGATAGCTTTGCCACGGAGCTGCATTTGTGTATGAAGAGTTGCAAGCTCCTGACTTGAAGATGCTTCGAGGGCGCGGTGAAGATGCGCCAACAGTTGGACTGGATCGGGAAGACGACTTCGCTCCTCGCTCGGTTCGCCTTGGTGCGGAGAACCTGTTTCAACGAGGGTCAGCATATCGAAACATGCTGGTGAAGGCGAGCTAGCCTGACTATACCAATCAACACGTTGTTTTAATGAAGCAAGCATATTTGTGGGTTTCTATCTTGCCTTAGTTCATTTACAAGTAAGCAGCATATAGAATTTACTGAAAATGAACGTGCCACCGTTCGGTGGATTTTACCTGACCGTCTGAATTACATGCACAATACTTACCATGCCTTCCCTGAAACGAAGACACAAGTTAGTATGCAACAGGTTTAAATATACAAGAGATCACTAGCATAATGCCATAAGGGACAATAGTCTTAGACGGAGATGGTTTGCAGCCAATGTACAGTGGTGCCACAAGCCATCTCGTCCAGTACAGTAGACTATACAGTAGAGTTCCGTCCGGACCGGATCGGTGCCAGTGCCCCAGCGACCGTCCGCAGGAACCAGTTACCTTGTGCACAAGTTGTCCGTGATCAAACAGTACGTTTGCTAAGTTAACAGTTCATGCAGTTGAGGCAAACAGTAGTACGGGACAGTCGGTATTGCATGATTTATTTAACATAGCCTCTATGAACAGTTTAGCGCATACAAGGTGTTCCATACTTAGCACGATTTATAGAACAGTTATGAACGAACTAGCATACAGTATGATAACAGTTCACATATTTGATTGACAAGCATAAGAACCAAGTTTATTCTCTTTTATCTCGGTTTCTTTTATTATTATTACTTGGTATCGTTTGATCGGGGCGAATGAGTGAAGCTTGGAAGCAGGGCTAGCTAATCGGGTTGGTAGCCACTCACTTAGATTTTGGAAAGAAGAAGGAAAGAGGCGCTTCACGACTCCGCTCGCAAGCTGCCTACTGTTCGTTCACCTGCACACGAACAGCTCGATTAATACTTCTTCTTCTCTTTCCAATCTCGGAATAGAAGTGCAAGTCAATGAACGAAAACAATGAAAACCATCGAAACCGTTCAAGGAAAACAAGCAAATCCCAAAACCAACTCAAAGCACGAAAGCAACAAGCGACATCGAAAACCGAGACAATAAAAGATAGCAACGGAGAGGTCCCTCCTGACTCTGCCGCTAAGCCGATCCTTGGGGCGCAGTCCACTGAATATGGGAATCGATTCCGAAGAAACAAATCCATAACGAGGACGAGTTCTTAATTCAATCTATCCCGATCGAACGATACCGTCTTGTGTTTCTTAGCCGCGCTCTCCGCACCGGGAGAACGGGGCGCTACATCCTACCCAACTAATTGGAAGTTTCGTCCCGAAACTTAAGGATAGGACCTACCGTTAGGGAGCATTTCGTTGGGGACGACGATTAAGGCGGCTCAGTGGACAGTCACGAACGGTATGGTTTGCCTCACCGCAAACTAAACATAACCTAAATTTCAGGCGACACTTCTCAAATATGTGCCCCGGTCGTTTGCAGAAGTTACAGAGCTGGTTTGCATTCTGCTTTCCGCCATCGTTGTGACGTTTTGCAGCGTTGTTTCCTTTGTCGTTGCTTTGGCGTTTGTGATTGTAGGTATGCACAGCGCCGGCAGGAACGTGAGGATAGAGTGGTTCAAGCGACAGGGCGTGATTCATGACTTCACGCATCGTACGATACTGAGGAACGACTACGTGCGAATGGATGGCAGGACGTAGTCCACCTTCAAACCTTCTAGCTCAACTCGCTGCATCAGGCAAATAGGCCCTAGCGAATTTGGAGAGTCGGTTGAATTCGGCGGAGTACTCCTTAACTGTCATGCTGCCTTGCCGCAGCTGCACGAACTCGTTTTCCATCTGGCGTTGGACTGGAGGGGGTACATACTCCTCTTCGAACGCGGCACGAAAAGTCGTCCACGAGATCGCCTCCTCTCCGTGATCAAATTGGAGAGATCGTCGATGCACGTCCCACCAATCGTGTGCGTTGAGGCGGAGCTGTAGTTGCGCGCAGGAGACGCGCTTATCTTCGGGGACCTCTAACAGAGCGAAGTGATCTTCAAGTTCGTCCAACCAATCTAGAGCTACGACTGGGTCCTCAGTCCCGTTGAATGGGGTGTTGCAGACTTTCTTGAAGTGGCCAAAGTCGAAGGCAGTCACGTCCCTCGTCCTTGGTATTTGCGGCGTCTCTACTTCAAGCACGGGCTGTTCCACCGGAGTCGCTGGCGTTGCCGCGGACTGGTTGGATGCCAAAGTCTGAACGATCTGCTGCAGGGTATCTACCTGCTTCTGTTGGACTGAGAATCGTGCTTCTATATTGTCTTGAAACTTGAGCTGACTCTCTTCCGCCCGCTTCTCGGCCCGTTCATAGCGAGCCTCGTCCCTTTGTTGGTTTGCCTCCAACATCTGCAACATTCGTTGGACGGGATCGATGCTTGGCACGGCTCGCTGGCTCTTTGAACTTCCCGAAGTATCCGAACTACTTTCTTGGCCTTGCATTTCGTCCGGGGTTTGCGCTGCAGATTGCGCTGGAGCCATTCCTTCAAAAGAAGGTAAATTACATTAGGATCATAATGTATTATGGACTTATTGCATGAACGTATCTCATTTTGGCCTAGCGAGTTCAAGAGTTCGCACAGGAATTTTGATCGTTAAAGGAACTTTTCCAGTACGAAGTCTAAGGAACTTTGAATCCGTGCTCTGATACCACTATGTCACGCCCCGAGGCGTCCCCCGAGTCGTGACCGCCGTGCGGGCCTGGGGTTGCGTCCGCACAAGGCTTTAATGATTTGAATAGCAAGCACATATTCAGAGTACGCAGATAAATTGAAACACAGATTTGAAATGGAAAAGTTCTCTTTATTGATAATGAACATCTATTACAAACTCTTGAACGAGTTAGCTAATATGCCTAACGGCTTACAAAGAGATGACTCAAAATGAGATAGCAGTCCTGTACATTACATCCCTTTATAAACTCAAAATAATAAGGACCTCCAGGCTGGAGGATAGCTTTGCCACGGAGCTGCATTTGTGTATGAAGAGTTGCAAGCTCCTGACTTGAAGATGCTTCGAGGGCGCGGTGAAGATGCGCCAACAGCTGGACTGGATCGGGAAGACGACTTCGCTCCTCGCTCGGTTCGCCTTGGTGCGGAGAACCTGTTTCAACGAGGGTCAGCATATCGAAACATGCTGGTGAAGGCGAGCTAGCCTGACTATACCAATCAACACGTTGTTTTAATGAAGCAAGCATATTTGTGGGTTTCTATCTTGCCTTAGTTCATTTACAAGTAAGCAGCATATAGAATTTACTGAAAATGAACGTGCCACCGTTCGGTGGATTTTACCTGACCGTCTGAATTACCTGCACAATACTTACCATGCCTTCCCTGAAACGAAGACACAAGTTAGTATGCAACAGGTTTAAATATACAAGAAATCACTAGCATAATGCCATAAGGGACAATAGTCTTAGACGGAGATGGTTTGCAGCCAATGTACAGTGGTGCCACAAGCCATCTCGTCCAGTACAGTAGACTATACAGTAGAGTTCCGTCCGGACCGGATCGGTGCCAGTGCCCCAGCGACCGTCCGCAGGAACCAGTTACCTTGTGCACAAGTTGTCCGTGATCAAACAGTACGTTTGCTAAGTTAACAGTTCATGCAGTTGAGGCAAACAGTAGTACGGGACAGTCGGTATTGCATGATTTATTTAACATAGCCTCTATGAACAGTTTAGCGCATACAAGGTGTTCCATACTTAGCACGATTTATAGAACAGTTATGAACGAACTAGCATACAGTATGATAACAGTTCACATATTTGATTGACAAGCATAAGAACCAAGTTTATTCTCTTTTATCTCGATTTCTTTTATTATTATTACTTGGTATCGTTTGATCGGGGCGAAGGAGTGAAGCTTGGAAGCAGGGCTAGCTAATCGGGTTGGTAGCCACTCACTTAGATTTTGAAAAGAAGAAGGAAAGAGGCGCTTCACGACTCCGCTCGCAAGCCGCCTACTGTTCGTTCACCTGCACACGAACAGCTCGATTAATACTTCTTCTTCTCTTTCCAATCTCGGAATAGAAGTGCAAGTCAATGAACGAAAACAATGAAAACCATCGAAACCGTTCAAGGAAAACAAGCAAATCCCAAAACCAACTCAAAGCACGAAAGCAACAAGCGACATCGAAAACCGAGGCAATAAAAGATAGCAGCGGAGAGGTCCCTCCTGACTCTGCCGCTAAGCCGATCCTTGGGACGCAGTCCACTGAATATGGGAATCGATTCCGAAGAAACAAATCCATAACGAGGACGAGTTCTTAATTCAATCTATCCCGATCGAACGATACCGTCTTGTGTTTCTTAGCCGCGCTCTCCGCACCGGGAGAACGGGACGCTACAGGGGGAGGCAGTGTCATTGGTGGAGTCATGTCCATGTGTAGGTGCACCAGGAGGATGTATCTGCTCCAACGCTGCCGGTCGAGCATTGTATGAATCCATCGAAGATAACAGCCTTGAAGTGCTCTAAGCCACTGGAATCCTGCATCATCGCTGAATCGGTAGAAGTCTTTAGGTAACTTGGTACCCTCCGGCAAGATCTCTATAATCAACTACATCAGTCGATTGTAGCATTCTTGCGACATATTAAAATCGAACTTGATGTTCAACAATCTTGTAACCACCTCCAACGGTGAATGATTCTTATGACCAGGATTTAATGGAGTCATTGCATTCTCCAGCAACTCCATGAACTTCACAGCATCGGCAATCGGTGCCTCTTCTGCATCATGATTGTTGTAATGCCCCACTCCGTGTCACGCCCCGGTCCCGCAGGGCCGTTCGTCCTCGCTTTAGTCCCTACGGAACCGATCGTCCTCGCACGGGCGTGATGCCGTGCAAGCCTAAAGTGCGCTTGCACAAGGCCAAAGCTTTGAACAAGGGCAAGTAAGCTATTAAATACTGAAGCAGCGGCACACATATATTGCAGAAAAGTAAAGAACACAATGGTACAAGAAACAAGCTCTTTTATTGATATTCAGAAGTGTTACAAGCGGCGCATGGCCGAGGTTACAGATCGCTCAAGCACTCTTTCTCTCGATTACAATAACACCGTTCCATACATTATGTCCCTCTATACAAAAGCAGCTTAAAGCAGGCACAATCTCGATGCGGCTCGAGGCATCGACTCCAGATTTCCGGTTCCTTGGGATGAGGCACGGCTATCGCTTCCTGGACGAACGAGCACCTGAGAACAAGCAAACTGTTGGTGGATCAGCACTTTATGCAAGTACTGGTGAGTATGAACAACTGAACAGAAGCTACACCCCCTGAGACCCACACTAAGTAGACTTGTGGCAAAACATTGCATTACTAGTGGGCTTGCTAGTTTTACCTAAGTTCGTTTCATGCAGTTCTAGCAGAGTCATATTACATCTTTAGAAACACATGTTAGAAACCAGTTTTGCATACTCGATACTCAAGCATCCTAGCAACGCCCCAATCTCCCGCAAGCTCAATTGTCCCCGCTGAACGTGAATCACCACGTTACAGCTCTCCCGCAGGACAATCGTTCTTATCGGGACGTGCGCAACATGCATTGTGTATCATAATCTAACTCTTTTGGGGCAAAGCTTATTTAGCAGAATGAGCATATCGAATTGAGGCAAACATATCAAGTGGACTGTCATATCTTCAAGCATTTAAGGCAACATATCTATATACATGAAGTACTAACAGAAACTCAACGGTGCAGACTAAATGAATAAGCAGGCTTATGTATAAACTCATATTTCTTACCCACGGTCGAGCGGTTATCCCTGCAGCAGACATACAAGTTAGTAACAATTTGCATAACATAAAGCATACAGTTCTCTAGTTTCCTGTTCGTCCCTGCATCAAACAGTTAGGTATGCAAGAAGGCTAGCCTAGCATGCGCCCTAACTACATGATGGTCCCCTCCACGGGATTAGCAGTTGGGACGTACAAGCCCATCTCACTAATAGACAAGTCTACCCTCCCGTAAGTAAGGACGTTCTCGCCTCAGGGTATCTAGATCTCTTTCCGGCCGAACGATCCCCAGTGCCCCAGGGACCGCCCGAGAGATAATCCTTGTGCACAAGTTGTCCTGACCAAATGCATGAATGCAAGCCCTATCAGAAAAATATGCTATCATGCAACTGATGAACAATGAACAAGCAAGTCTATCTCTTTTCTTTTCTCTTTACACATAGCCTAATAGCCACACCCTCCCGTAAGTAAGGACGTTCACGCCTCAGGGTGGACTATTAGTCTAGATCACAAGTTCACGCCATTCACCAAGTTCCATCTCATGACAAGCAATCAATGAAGCATGTTCAAGCAAAGCTAACTCATTAAATAAGTAACAAGCAAGAACAGTTCTATAAATCTAGCATGCAAATTCTATCTCTACGTGGACAAGCATTTGAGTAATCCAGTCTTAGCATACGATATTAAGAAATAAGTGCAAGCAATCCTTTTTACTCTTGTTATTAGCATGGCAAAGTTCTATCTCGTTTCAGACAAGCATTTCTAGTTCTCTTATTAGGCAAGCAAGCAGATTCGTTTCAATGACAAGCTATGTGAGTTCTCTTATTAGCATACTGAGTCGGTTCTAGCATTCTTCTTATGAAACAATCTTATCAAGCAACAAGCATTCAAAAACTCAGATTCATTGTTAAGGCATGCGAGAATCAGAGAATGCAGTTCTGCCCACTCACTTTGATTAATCGGTCGAAAACTCTCCGAGAAGACTTTCGTTCGAGCAAGCAAGGCGATCTCACTTGTACATAGTGCCTACGCGGAGCGGGGCACTACATACTTACCCACCAATAAAGAGTTTCGTCCTCGAAACTCAAGGAGAAACTCACGAAACCAACAAGCAGCGATAGTCCTCATCCCTCACCATCCCAAATCAAAACTCAGCAATCCAGAAATCATAGATCATATCTCAAGCAATGAAAACAAATCCAGAAAACTTTTGTGGCCATCTTTGAGAATATGGACTTATTGTATGGAACGTTCATTATAGAACAATCACAACTCAGAGTCGGAGGCAACGGAATGGGCAAAGAATCGAGTCGCTCTGATACCATTATGTCACGCCCCGGTCCCGCAGGGCCGTTCGTCCTCGCTTTAGTCCCTACGGAACCGATCGTCCTCGCACGGGCGTGATGCCGTGCAAGCCTAAAGTGCGCTTGCACAAGGCCAAAGCTTTGAACAAGGGCAAGTAAGCTATTAAATACTGAAGCAGCGGCACACATATATTGCAGAAAAGTAAAGAACACAATGGTACAAGAAACAAGCTCTTTTATTGATATTCAGAAGTGTTACAAGCGGCGCATGGCCGAGGTTACAGATCGCTCAAGCACTCTTTCTCTCGATTACAATAACATCGTTCCATACATTATGTCCCTCTATACAAAAGCAGCTTAAAGCAGGCACAATCTCGATGCGGCTCGAGGCATCGACTCCAGATTTCCGGTTCCTTGGGATGAGGCACGGCTATCGCTTCCTGGACGAACGAGCACCTGAGAACAAGCAAACTGTTGGTGGGTCAGCACTTTATGCAAGTACTGGTGAGTATGAACAACTGAACAGAAGCTACACCCCCTGAGACCCACACTAAGTAGACTTGTGGCAAAACATTGCATTACTAGTGGGCTTGCTAGTTTTACCTAAGTTCGTTTCATGCAGTTCTAGCAGAGTCATATTACATCTTTAGAAACACATGTTAGAAACCAGTTTTGCATACTCGATACTCAAGCATCCTAGCAACGCCCCAATCTCCCGCAAGCTCAATTGTCCCCGCTGAACGTGAATCACCACGTTACAGCTCTCCCGCAGGACAATCGTTCTTATCGGGACGTGCGCAACATGCATTGTGTATCATAATCTAACTCTTTTGGGGCAAAGCTTATTTAGCAGAATGAGCATATCGAATTGAGGCAAACATATCAAGTGGACTGTCATATCTTCAAGCATTTAAGGCAACATATCTATATACATGAAGTACTAACAGAAACTCAACGGTGCAGACTAAATGAATAAGCAGGCTTATGTATAAACTCATATTTCTTACCCACGGTCGAGCGGTTATCCCTGCAGCAGACATACAAGTTAGTAACAATTTGCATAACATAAAGCATACAGTTCTCTAGTTTCCTGTTCGTCCCTGCATCAAACAGTTAGGTATGCAAGAAGGCTAGCCTAGCATGCGCCCTAATTACATGATGGTCCCCTCCACGGGATTAGCAGTTGGGACGTACAAGCCCATCTCACTAATAGACAAGTCTACCCTCCCGTAAGTAAGGACGTTCTCGCCTCAGGGTATCTAGATCTCTTTCCGGCCGAACGATCCCCAGTGCCCCAGGGACCGCCCGAGAGATAATCCTTGTGCACAAGTTGTCCTGACCAAATGCATGAATGCAAGCCCTATCAGAAAAATATGCTATCATGCAACTGATGAACAATGAACAAGCAAGTCTATCTCTTTTCTTTTCTCTTTACACATAGCCTAATAGCCACACCCTCCCGTAAGTAAGGACGTTCACGCCTCAGGGTGGACTATTAGTCTAGATCACAAGTTCACGCCATTCACCAAGTTCCATCTCATGACAAGCAATCAATGAAGCATGTTCAAGCAAAGCTAACTCATTAAATAAGTAACAATCAAGAACAGTTCTATAAATCTAGCATGCAAATTCTATCTCTACGTGGACAAGCATTTGAGTAATCCAGTCTTAGCATACGATATTAAGAAATAAGTGCAAGCAATCCTTTTTACTCTTGTTATTAGCATGGCAAAGTTCTATCTCGTTTCAGACAAGCATTTCTAGTTCTCTTATTAGGCAAGCAAGCAGATTCGTTTCAATGACAAGCTATGTGAGTTCTCTTATTAGCATACTGAGTCGGTTCTAGCATTCTTCTTATGAAACAATCTTATCAAGCAACAAGCATTCAAAAACTCAGATTCATTGTTAAGGCATGCGAGAATCAGAGAATGCAGTTCTGCCCACTCACTTTGATTAATCGGTCGGGAACTCTCCGAGAAGACTTCCGTTCGAGCAAGCAAGGCGATCTCACTTGTACATAGTGCCTACGCGGAGCGGGGCACTACACTCCGCACGATGTATTACGCTGATTCAGATTGGGAAGAGGCATTTGTTTGGTTGCATTACTTTGAGTCAAAATTGGGAACAAGTATTGATTCGAGTTTGGTTTCATGTATGCATGTTTTACGTAAAACTTTCTAAGGTCGATAATTTGCCTCGATGCGGGCAGAAGCACGGAGTCATGCATCGTGCAAAGGAATCAGTGGATTAATTCATATCAGTGTAGAAATAGCGAGACTTAAGCGATGTTGCAGTCTTCCTTAATCCGCTCGGGTCGGAAGATTGAGAAGCACGACCTGCTCGCATGCTTATATCAGTTAAGTAAATCGTGCTTCGCATCAGACCACAAAAATTTAGGATTGACTATATCGACTTAAACGAAACGATAGGCTATATCGACTCGGCAGAACGGCGAGGCAGATGAGTATACGATGGGCGAGCCATGACCCTTATCCTCTACTCCTTTATGCTTAATAAAATATATCAGTTGCGTGCTAGCGATATCATATATTCAACGTGCGTGGTTCGGAGAATAGAAGTTGTATCATATATTGAACACTAAGATAGAACATTGAAACAAAGTATATCGAAGTGTGCATCGTTGCACGATAATCATAAGAAAGCTTCATAAATGAAGCTAACAGTTGTGGCTCAAAACCATTAAACTGTCAAGAATGAATACGATATCTCAAGCATCGGATGGGGCATGGTGCGACAGAACTATCGATCAGGAATATGGCATCATGTAATACTGTATCAGAAGGGGAATGGTGCCACGGAACTATCGTTCAGGAATAGGGCACCATGGAATACTGTGTCGAGAAACGGCATGGTGACTTAGTTGTTGGAACCTACGGGTCTCCAACAAGAACATTGATCGAAAGAGTAGCGGTGCCACGAGTATGGTAAAGTGGGGTGGGTAGACACGTACCTTACTTTACTTACATTTCGACAGTAGGGCGAATAGACACGTTCCTCATCGTACTTACAAAACGAAGAGGCGTTAGTATAGTGGGACGAGAAGACTCGTACCTTGCCGTACTTACATTTCGAAATATTGCATGGTCACGGACTGTCCATGCACGGGTTTGGTATTATTCCTCGAACGAGATCGCAGGAGCATCGGGACCGTTTGGCCTAGGAGAAATCGGAAGTGCTAATGTGCTGATTTAGCACGGTATATCGAGACATTTTACTGAGGCGTTGCAACCTTTGGGTGGATGGGCGTCGCTTGCCAAGATCGTGTTTTAACGCGAGCATTTGTGGGACCTACAGGTGAGGAGTTGCAACCAAATACCTGAAAGTGCCGCCCACATGTGTTGTGTAATAGTCCTACATGGCACTCGTGTCGCCAGTGACCTTCATATAGATAAGATGCAGTGGAACATTGCAGCTAGGAGGATGAATGTCACCTAGCCTCGAGCAAGAGTGTATACATCGACTATATTTAGAGTCGCTATTGAGCGAAGCGACTCAACGTATTTCATGCGTTACGGACGCGATACAAGCATAACATGATTAGTTATCGAGACGACCGAGTATAACAAGTTTAGTTACCGATGCGATTGAGTATAACTTGTCTAGTTAAGAGATTCAATGCTTACTTGTGTACATGCTTTCTTAACTTAAATGTTTACATGTGAACATGATTTACTGCTTCTGATGTATGCCTCAGGCATGAACTATAATTTATCTAAGTTCTAATAGCAAGATCATCATATAATTTGTACGCTTCACATGATTGCTTAGTGTCGGTTTAGGCGAGTGGGTTATCATGCTCACCAGTACAAGATGCGTACTGATCCCCCAACCTCTAGGTACAAAAGATTGCTCGGACGTACCATAGGCGTTGGAAGCTCGGAATGGCAATATGCAGGTGTTCGACCGGGATGCGTGCTTGATAAACGAAGACATGATGTATGGAACGGTGGAATCATTTGTAAGCAAGAGAGATCAAGGAGTGTTGTAAGCCAACTTGCCATATTCAATTGGGCTATTCAAAGCCTTTTTAACCGCTGCAATTATCAATAAAAGAACTTCGCTTCGCATACTCTTTAAATTTTTCCATTTGTGACTATATAATTCTTCTGCTACGACATGGTCGTTTTGAGAATATCATTGTATTTTCTTGCCTTGTGCGTTGCGCAACCTAGACACACACGACATCACATCCGGGGGACAATTATCGACTTTACGGAGTCGGACGTAACAATTGTCCATATCAAAACTTGGTCCCGCAGCATCAAAAACCATGTTCACCCACCTGTCTTCGTAATCAGCGTGGTCGTGGACATCCATATACGGCTCCACATAAGGCTTCGGCTCCAATGCTAAAGACACAAGCTCTTCGTGTGAGGTCCACTAATAGTAATTCGACATAAAATCCTTCGAGTACAAATAAAATGTGACATCCACTTCCGGACAATATTTTAAGTTGCAACATCTCACACACAGATACTTAAATTTGGTGACGTCCATGTACTGGGGGAACACCTTGGTGAACTGCAAGAATTGTTTTACCCCTTGTATGAATTCATCCCGCACACCGCACGTCATTAGGATGACAGTTGTATATCCACGAACGATGTCCCAAGTAGTAATTCATATCCATTTTTAGATACTTCTTCAAAGATGGATACACATTGTTCAAGTATAGTGTTCAAATGGATGGATACATACAGCAATATCTTACCTGATTTCGATCATTAAACCCTAAACACTTTATACCAATTTTGATTTCAATCTTTATCTCTAAGATACTAATTTTGATTTTCATTTCCTCCTCATACAATCCATACTCAACTATTTTGTCACAATAGTTATATTTATATGGCCATTTCCTCAAATCAATCCATATACTCCCTAACAAAGACACATTTACTCATATTTCCTCTATTCATCCTCATTTTCATACATCCATAGGAAAGACACAAATCAAACACAAATCAAATCTGGCTTTTCTCACACATGATAGAACCTTGCATAACTCTTTTATTCCAAGTTACGCAAGCCAAGTTCGCAACACCATGAATCCACACAACACAACACAACACAATAGAGCACCCACTTCTCTAACCTACCATCAAAAACCTAGTATACAAGGACTTAAGCTAATTGATCTTGAACTACATCACGGCCTTGACCATAATGCCTAATTGCTAATCACTAATCACGTCTTAGATACAAGGGAGTTTATCAATGTACTAGGCCAATTGATGGCCTACAAAACAATCGTTGAAAGTGATGTAATATGTTGCTCAAAGTAGCATCCAATTATCATAAAGTCCTTTCCTCCCCAAGTGGAAGTTCATTGGCACTACCATACAATGTATGGATAAATAACCCAGCTTCTCAGTGCTGCTTCTACTGCTACTACTCTCTATTACTTATCAAACACCCCTCCCCCCCCAAACAGAGGGAATACCTGACCAAAGAGCCGTATGTGTGTCCGTGTCACATTAAAGTGCAAAAGTTGAAGTACATCGGTGTGTGTCCGTGCCAGTGTCAGAAGAATTAGGGTTAGAGTTTACCTGACCGAAGAGCTATCGGTGGCCGGAGGAGAGTCAGAGGGGAGCCGGAGCGCGGAGGGGAGCCAGAGGAGAGTCGAAGGGGAGCCGGAGTGCCAGAGGAGGAGGAGGGTCGGGAAGAGGGGGTGATTTTAGGTTGAGGAAGATGAAAACGAAAATTTTGAAAGAATGGAAAAAGTGATCGTCGATCTGCTGGTATTAAATTATTAGCGACGTCACAAGAAAGACGTCGATAATTGTCGCAGATATTAAAAATATTAGCGACGTTCATCCTACTATGTCACTAAACGTCGCTAATATTTAAAATTTAGCGACGTGTAGCGACTTATAGCGACGTCTATTTCCATAGTATGTAACTATAGTTGCTAGTAGTCATATGTCGTCGCCATCAACGACGTATTGCGAATTTTGTTTTTTGGCGTCGCTAAAATTAAAAAAATTAACGACGGGAGGAAAGGAGTCGCTAAAAATGTCGCTAAATTGACTTTGGTAGTGTTATTCAACAACTGGCTGACAATTGTTTCTTGCCTAGTGCAAGTGTATTTCGTTCTGATCTTAATGTTTAACTGTTTATTTATTCTCAAAAAAAAAAAAAATCAATGCAGTAGAAGTAAAATTCATGAGATACATGCGTACCAAATGGTCTTAAGTTAATGAAAGTATAAAATACATAGATAGGGATAATGCATAATCAATGGAATAGAAGGAAATGCCTCTTTTAACAGCATTTGGGTGCAACTTGCATATCTTGACTAGGTTGTATCATCAAATTTCCCTTCAAACCAATGATCATGAGAGATCATTAGCGAACCCAAGAGTAAAAAAATGTACCAAAAAGCAAAATATACTCCTCCATAGTGAATATAAAGTAATAAATATGCAATTACAGGATAGTAGGTTTCACATTTTGTGTAAAGAAAAGAAACAGACTAGGTAACACCATCTGTTATTAGAGCATAAAGAATGCAAATTTATTTCAATTATGCACTGACCAAAGATATAATAGGACATATCTCATTCTGTAACAACGAAAATATTCAGATAGCTAATAGGCAAGCAGCAGAATCAAACACGGAATGCAAATGCATTATAATATTAGTATATACAAAGCTACAATAATATACCTCATAGGCAGACAAGTAAACCATTCTCTTCCATGCCGCAGAAACTATAGAACTTATAGCATTAACCAAGGAATATGTGAAATTATAAAGCACCAACTTTACAAGAAGAGCTTTTTACCAGCAATATGCACATCTTAACAGAACAATCCAAAGTATTTACTGATCAGCACTATTCACCTTGATCTCCATTAGCTTCTCAATAGGTTGGCGGCATATTGGACATTTATTTGTTTGAAGACTTAATGCTTTTGCACATTCACTACAAAGGCACTGGAAAAAGCAAAAGAACACCTGAGAAATTGCCAAAAGAGTGGAAGAGAAGAGACAAATATATATATTGTAATAAAGTGGACCATCCTATTGCTAAAGACCGGACATTCTTAATGCAGATACAGGAACCAATGACCAACTACAACTAAAGTAATATAAAAAAAGCATAAAAAAGTTATCTTATGTTCTTACCATATGTCGACAAGGTAATACGGCAGTGTTTCTTGGTTCTGACAGACAAATCACACAGTCTTTACCCACATCATCAACATTAGCATCAGCAGGATCTGCTTCAGCTGTGTTTACAAGGCCAAAAATTTCTTGCAATTCATAACGTTCACCATCAGCCCATAAAATCTGCTTAATGACCTTTGCTTGAAAAGATCCACCATTGTTTTTCTCTATCACAGCTATTGTAATCTGTGCATTAGCAGAAACTATAGAGTGAGCAATCGGCTCATCTGATGTCTGGAGCACCGGGAAAGACTCGGCATAAATAACCAATGGAAAGACATCTCCATTCAGTGGCTTTGCAAGATCATCTAACTCAAAAAAGCCTAAATCAATACCACTTCCTGAAGGCTGACAGAACTTCTGGCCTGTTCCTTTCTGGAAAGGAACCTTTGTGGGTGTGTACATATTCTCATACACAGGAGAGAAACTACAATTTTTTCCTTCCTTCACGAAGTAGTAGATAGTCACACTATAACATGAGAGAAAATGATTATTTCTACCAAAATGTCATAACTACACATTCAACTAATTATATTTTATCTCAAAAATAAAAAATAAAATAAAAAACTATTTCTACCGAATCAATTCCATCCATCATTATACAACAAAATTTGTCACCAAGTTGGAATGCATAAAATTAAATATACAGCACGAACAGCAAAGTCTTCATCCAAGTAAACAGAAATTAAAGGAAAAAATGAACCTAAAAGCTATTTCAAATCTTACATTATGACTACTAGTCTTCATGCCTGTTAAGAGTGTTATGTTAAGAGTATTAGTCATGGGCTTTAGTCCCACATCGGATAGAGAATAAGTCCTCATATATATATATGTAATCCTTCATTTCAATAAAATCATCATATTATTCCCATCATACATGCTATTAGAGCCAAAACTCTAAATCCCCCCACCTCTTCTTCGCTCTCACTTTCAAAACCCTGGACCACTCGACTTTCCCCTTCCCCCTCCCCTCACTGCTGCTCTCCTGATGTTATTGTTGCCTTCACCTACTGCACCGACAAGCACTCCCCCCCCAACTGTTGTCCCCCACCCTTCACCCCTGTTGCTGCTGCTGCCCCCTTCACCCCTTGCAGTCGAGCCCCTCCCCAAAGTCGTTGCTGGTGCTGCCGCCCCATCACAGCCGCCCCCCCCCCCCCCCTCTTCTTCTTCAAAAATTCTAAATCCCCCCCTCCACAAACCCTACCCCTAGATCTACAACCGCCACTCACCGCCCCCTACATGTTCTCACAAACCCTAACCATCCCAACTTTCACCATGTATACCCATCCGCCATTTAATCCAAAACCCTAACCATAGCCGTCTTTCCAACCAAAAAAAGAAAGAAGGAGAGTCGATATTGAGATATATAGAGGGTAAACTATGATTGTTTACTTAAACGTATGAAACTCGACATCGACATCAGGAGTTAACAAGGAGCAAACAAGTTGCTTGTTTGCGTGAATCTTTGTTTCATTTCTGGCCCGACATCCACATCAGGATCCAACAGAGAGCAACCTGGGTTGTGTGAATCTCTGTCCTGGCTTGTGTGATCCACATTCGAATCTCCGCCAATATTGCACACGACAGTTCTGGCGACGTTGATTTCGTATTGACAAGATTGATGTGAATATCAGGTCGGGACGATCATCGACAGTCGACTCAAGAGCCTGAAGATGACGAACACTGCGGCGAATAGCAGTAGCACTAGTATTGGAAACACAGAGGTGGGAACACCGAACACTGGTACAACGGTATCTTCGATTCGGCTGGTCGATAAGAGGCTGGATGGTCGAGACATCTACTCAACGTGGAGCAAGAAGATGGAGAAGACGCTTCGGGGAATGCGGTTGTTCAAACATCTGACTGACAACCCTCTGATTAAACCATTACTTCCCTCTGCTTCTCCTGGCTCGGATCCATCGAATGATGTCTCCCATGTCCTGGGCATCTCTGCAAACCCCAGTGCCTTGCAGCACTGCTCATGCCAAAGGGACCAACTCAGTGGGCATTTGAGGAATAAATGTCGAATCGACTCGTTGCTTTGATTACACAGCAAACAATGTTGAGAGGTGAGCTGGACTCCAAAGTAAGCAAATTTGTCCTTAGTCAGAAAGCGGCCCATCAATAGACGATACAAGCAAAGTTGCATCTTACGAGTTAGCTCCTTTAACCAAATAAACTCAAAATTCTCCAACCTAGGGTGCGTCAATCGCAAGAAATTGTAGCAGGTCCTAAACTCAAAATCACCATAGCAGTTTCCATACCGACGTTAGCAGAGATGTTTGGGTCTACTGGGACCGTCCGGGTAGCATCACCGTGTCTGACCGTGTGAGGATACAGGTCAGGACGTCATTCGCCATGTATAATGTGTTGAACCCTCAATCCCCTACCTGCCACCAATAGCAAGTGCTCACCTGACCGCTCCAATAAACTTCGATGCTCCAACCAAGGATTCAGCCATAGATCAGTATTCCTCCCATCTCGTATGACACGGTGTATGGCAGTTCTACTGCCAGATCGATTCCATAACAAGTGTTTGAAAGTCACAAAGGAATTGTTGTTGTACCTACAAGACCAGAATTTTTCACCCTTCAGGTACCTACTTGTCATTCACTCAGCCCATAGAGATCGCCCCAAACAAACTTCATCGTCAGCTTCATTCCAACTGCATTTCGGACTGTCTTTAATGGACGAAGACCAATCCCTCCCTCCTCCCTGGGCTGACGTAGCTGCTCCCATGCAATAGCATGCAGGCCCCCCCACTCCAGATGAAGTTGGCACAGATGCACTCCACCTTGCGAATAGTGGCCAGAGACATCAAGATAGACTACAGCCAGAATAGGGCTAAGGCAGAAATGACAGAGCGTACAAGCTCAATACGACCACCAAAGGACATTGTGCCTGCCAACCCTCGACCCTCCGTTGCGTGTATTCGACCAAGCTCTTGCAATCCAAATTCCTCGCATAGTTGACTGACAGCGGGACTCCCAAATACTTTACAGGCAGTTCCCCTTTCTCAACACCCAAAGCCTCCGCCCATTCCTCCTTCAGGGGACAATGAGAGCTAAAATAAAATATACACGACTTTTGTCCCTGTTCAGGTGAAAGCCCTGACACCCTCCGAAATTCTTCTATGGTCTCCGAAATAATAGTAAGCCCCTCCATCGTGGGCCTCAAGAAAACCAAAAGGTCGTCCGTATAGATCAAATGACACATGCGGAGAGATCTTTTTATATAGAGGGACGATCCCCTAATGTATTGCGACATCTATCAAGCATGAAAAGTACTCCATGACCAGCGTGGAGAGATAGGAGAACAAATGATCCCCCTGTCGAAGTCCCATGTTGATCCGAATAAACCCATAAGGGAGGCCACGAATAAGCACCGAGAATGTAGCCGAAGTAATGCATTCCCGAACCCTAGCAACCTACATCTTGTCAAAGCCCATGGCGAGCATCAACTGACAGATGAAGTCACGATTCCCCATATCGTAGGCTTTTATGAGATCCAGTTTCACATAAGCTTCCATACCCCTTACAATGTTGAATTTTCGGACCATCTTATGTGCTAGAAGACTGTGCTCCGCAATCGACATGCCTTTGATAAATTATGCTTGATTGGGGGAACCAAATCTTGTATAATCTTTTCCATCCGCCGACAGATCAGGGGTGTGATAATTTTATACAGGCAATGGGTCGAAAGTCGGCCAGTGACGAGGCATCCTCTTTCTTAGGAATGAATGTCAAGAACGTGTGGTTCAGCTCCGATAATTTTTTCTCTATGAAGAACTCATGTACCGCCTCGAGGACAAGATATTTGAGTGTCTCCAAGTGAAGTTTGAAGAATTTGTTGTTAAAGCCATTCGGACCAGGCGCCTTATTGGGATCTGCACGCCTAATAATCACCTCCATCTCCTCCAATCTAATTAGGGCTAGCAACTGACTATTGCCTTGCGGCGTGACCAATTTCTTGCAGACAGGGTCAGGAAAAACAGAAATATAATCGGACTGATTATATAACTCAGTATAGTACCTGATAGCCTTCTCATGTATCAGTACAGGCGTATCCACCAGCTTACCCTCAGCGTTCAATAGTTGATTGAAGTTGTTACGGTGTTGACAAGCACGGACCACATCATAGAAAAAAAACTTGGAACATGTCTCTGTCCTTCAACCACAAGCATTTAGCTCGTTCGGTGATCTGGATCTCATCCTGTAGACGGAGCAGGTTGACCTCTTCAACCAGCAACTTCTCACGGCCTGCCAAGTCCCCATCCACCATGTCCCTTTGCATTGCAGACCGTCCTGGATCGAGCAAAGTTCCGCCTCCTAATCCACCAGCCGCGGCCGACCCCACACCCAACGTCTCAGCTCAGCCTTAGTGTGCTTCACGCCTTCACTAAGTTAAAGTGTGCAGTCTCATGGTCCTCTAACCGAAACCTCAGTGTTACCGCCTCCATGTACCCTCCGGACAGGTGCCAACTGTTGTTGTAGCAGAATTGGCGAGATCGCAAAGGAGGCCTATCAGTGAAAGCAACTCGAATAGGGGAGTGATCACTCGTTCCCGCTGCCAAGTTCTCCGCAATCGAATGTGGAAACCTGTTGAACCATACATTGTTACCCAAGGCTCTGTCTAGCTGACATGCGACTCTCTTCCGAATCGCTTTATTGTGCCATGTCCATATATGGCCCGTTCTCTCCAAGCCCCGTAGACCAGACTGCATCAGACAATATTGGAAGTCATATAGTATCGAATCCGGCATTGATCGACCACCAACCTTCTTCCTCCTATACATTAGAACGTTAAAATCTCCCATGAGTAGAAGCGGTAGACTGGGGCTACTAGCTAAGACACTTACATGAATAATCTCATGCCAAAGCTCCTCCCTCCTCCGCCTGTCATTGTGACCATAAACCGCCCCAAAGATAAAGTAAAAGACGTCCCTATTGGAGAAGTCTATAACTATCATCTACTCGGACATATGCACCACCCTTCACTCCCAACAACGACTATCCCACCGAATCCAAATCCTAGACATGCTACATAAATGAAGATTATGGACCTGTAACCAGTAGGTTGGGGTTCTGCGCGCCAGTAATCGTTTCAATTTAATCTTAGTTTCCAGGAGTGCATTTATTGAACACTGTTCCTTCCTCAAAAACACAGAAATCTTCTTCCACCTACCTAGGGAGCAAGCTCCACGGACATTCCATGAGACTACAGACATTAAATGTCTAGCATGTCCCCATGCATATCTTCTGATCCGACACACGAGGGTGGTGTCGATTCCTCCTGGCTCAAATCAGTCTCTCCTATGACATTGTCCTCAGGTGCCACCATATCAAGTAGGTTAGACCATGCAGGAATTTCAGTACAGACATCGTCCTCACCACCCGTCGTACTGCCCCACTCTCCCGATGAGAATCATCTTGTATGGGACCTGCATGTCTCTTTCTACTAGTGAACAGTCCCACTTTTGATCATGCCTCCCAGCTAGCTCCCTGATCCGTCGCTGCAGCCCTGCCTCTGGTGACAACCCTTCTCTGTGCTTAGAATACAACCATCTTGACTTGGCCACCAATTGCATGCTCTACTCCAGTCCATCCTACCGTGCCCATGTCTGCTACTACTATATTCCCCATGACCATGTCCCCTTCTACGCCAGCAGGGGATCGCACACCAAATACAATAGCCCGGCTCTGCCCATCCATCGATGGGGCCCCCAATGGAGAATCCCTGCTAGATGAGGTGGCACCCCCAGTATCCCCCGTCTTGCATAACTTTGTATCATGGCCAAAGCATGCACATCGCCGACAGCCGGGGGGTACCCATTCGTACTCTACTACTCGAGTGAGGACCTCACCCGATGGGATATCATATTCAAGCATCTGAGGTAGGTCCATATCTGCACCAATCTCAACGAAGATTCTAGCATACATCAACATGCTCCGGAATATTGTAGCATCATCAGCCTTGATCGAGTTGCCAATAAGACTTGCCAACCTCATCAGAAGTGGCACACTACAATACTTGATCAGGAAGTTCATAAACCATACCTAAATAGGCACAGCATTGTGAACATCTTTCTCATATTTCGACTCTGTTGTCCACTCTTTCAAGATGATCAGGCGTCCGTCGAATGTCTATGGTCCTCCCTGAATGATGCATTCAATATCCTCCGTTAATACGAACTTGACAAAATAGAACCCATTTTTTCTGGCAAATATTTTCATACCGCCTTTAGGCCGCCAGACACGAAAAGCATACACCTAAATATGTCCATAAAATGGTTTATCGTCCAGATCATAAAGGATGAGTGTGTTCTTCCAGTATGTCGCGAAGGACTGACATTACTGGTAGATGAAGCACAACAGGAGCCGCGAAGGACTGTAGAAGCAGAATTATTACTCCAACATCAGCGTATTGGACACTTTTCATTCAGTCTACTGAGTCGAATGTATCCCTCTATGTATCAAAAGGCTAATAAGCAAAAATTGATTTGTGATGCTTGTGAACTTGGAAAACATACCAGAAGCTCGTATGTGAGTTCTGAAAATAAAAGTTTAGCTGCTTTTGATATGATACATTCTGATGTGCGAGAACCTTGTCCTACAACTACTGTTAACGGTTTTAAGTGGTTTGTCACCTTTATTGACTGCTACACTCGTGTCACCTGGGTATATCTAATGAAGAGTAAGAGTGATGTATTCGCATGCTTTCAAGATTTTCATCACAGGGCTACAACACAATACGGTACCTAAGGTGAAGACTTTGAGGTCTGACAATGGGACAATACACCAACAAGTCTATTGAAAAATACTTACCAGCCCATGGGATACATCAGACTTCATGTGCCTATACACCAGCTCAGAATAACGTGGCGGAGCGGAAGAACAGGCACATGATAGAAGTGGCACGGTCAATGATGTTTGCTATGAATGTTCCTAAACACTTGTGGGAGCATGCAGTATTGACGGCTGCTTATCTCATCAACACGATGCCCTCTCAGGTGTTAGAATGGAATATACCGTTTGAAATGCTTACAGGTAAGAACAAGTACATTGTTCTCCCAAAGGCATTTGAATGTGTCTGCTTTGTGAAGGATAATAGACCTGCAGTAAAAATTTGGACCCTCGGGCAGTGAAATGCGTCTTTGTTGGCTACTCAGGGACTCAGAAAGGATACTCTTACTGGAGTTCTGTTGAGTGAAGGCTCCTTGTGAGCATGGACGTTACATTCAGAAAGATGGAACCATACTACCACAATGGTTCAGGTGAACGCTCCACATTTGGTGACACACCTAACACAGGTGTTAGGAATGAGGGAGAGATGGGCCCAAGCGTGCTTGTCGGGTAAGTTCCATGTCCAATGATGGAAGTTGGTCCAAGGGAACAAGGAGGAGAGCGAGGGAGGAAAGTGACGAGGAAGCTCACAATGAGGAGGAAGAAAGTGATGCTGCAATACAGCAGGAGGAACAGACTACAGAAAAATTTACAGAACTCCAAGTCTACAGAAGAAGAAAGCAGCAGTCCACTACTGTGCCTATTGCCCCTACTGTGTTGTCCCCCGCCTAACCCTGCCCCAACTCCTGAATATGCACCTCCCGCACCGGATCCCTCTAATTCGGATGTGGATCACTCTGATTCGAATGGTATGATCTCTCCTCCTTGTCCTTCTCCCATTCCCTGAAGGAGATCTTCTCGCAGTAATGCGAGAATATTCCCTAATCGTTATAGTTATAAACATGACATCGCCCACTTTTTATCCTCTTCTAATATATCCCCTACTTATGGAGCATTCATTGCATCGTTAGACACCATATCTTTGCCTAAGTGTTGGCAGGAAGCGAAGGAAGATCCAATATGGAAAGCTGCAATGTTAGAGGAACTTGGGGCACTTGAAAAAATGGGACATGGAAACTTGTTCCATTACCTAAAGAAAAGAGAGCAGTTGGATGCAAATTGGTCTTCACAGTAAAGGAGACGCCAGAAGGAAAGGTGGAGCGATACAAGGCAAGATTGGTTGCAAAAAAATTCACTCAGTCCTATGACATCGACTATGATTGTAGTGCTCCGCTCCGCACGGTACATTATGATGACCGAGTTGGCTCAAAGAAAGCCAGTTAGACGTTGGTTATGCGAAAGGATCAATTCAGAAGGCTATGAGATCGTGCTAGGAAGTCCCTTCAGATAAATGTGAGTGATGTTGGTTCTTCGATCCTTTATCTTCACACTTAACAAAATAATTTAGTTCATATTTGTGTAAGTAGTTGCCTAAAGCTATCTAGCAAGAATTAACCAAAAGATAAAGAAAGATAATAATCACATGTCTATTAACCTATTGTTGTTTTAGAATGTGAATTATATGTCGTGATAGCAAATGTCGGTACATTTTATTTTCATTTATGGTAAGACCCTGGACTGTGCGGTAGGTATGTAGCCTTGGACTGGGCATAATAGACCCTGGACTGGGCAAGATAGAGCCTGGACTGGGCAGGAAGGTATTACTAGCTGCGGCCAAGGCAGGTGGCAAAACAAATAAGAACTGTGGGATATTCAATACATTTTCTAGTACCATGCATGATATATCTTCTTTATAGCTCAGTTGCATATGTATGCATGGTCATGGACAACTTGTGAACAAGGTTTAATGTTTCTTGAACGGTAATCCGAGGCCACGGACCCGATTCATCCTAGGGAGAACAAAGGGGGATGTCGAAGTACTGGTAATCCGGAATTCGGGACTTCCAGTGAGGCTAGCTCCCTGCACTGAGAAGGACGTTGAATTCCAGCGTACTGAGTGATAGCACGGGTGCTTCGGAAACCTCCCGGTTGAACTTGCTACCCTTCAGAAGGGGAGTCGTCTAGCCACGAAGTCCAAGATGACGCGAAGTCAGTGACCTTCATGTAGACATGGTGCATACTAATAATGTCTTATGCAGGCAGAGTAAGTTATTACTTATTTACAGGGATGGCTAAACGACCGTAGGTAAGAATCACCAAAGGGTGATAACTTATATGCTATACATTTCCTATTGATCGTGAATAATTGTATGCTTTATGTTCCTAGCAAATATGATCAATATGCTTGCTTTACATGAATAAGATGCATGTTTTACATTATGTCTCTATGAACTGTAATTGACCCTAAGGCAATAGATCAAGATCACACTTAATAATGTTCCTATCACGTGATTACTTAGTGTTGATTTTAGGGGAGTGGAGTCAACCCTCTCACCAGTACATGTGGAGTACTAACCAATGTTTTGGGCATCATTTCAGGTTCGCAGGTGCGAGAAAATAGCTTGACAAGTCTTGAGGCATTGCAGGACTGTTGGGTGTGCAGAAGCTCTTCTCTTGGAGACGATAACTTCTGCTATAAAGGGCATAATGTATGGAACAGGACAATAGTTGTACCAGTAATGTTGTAAGCCGAGTTGGCAAAGTTTATTGTAAGCCTAGATGACATGTATTTTAATTTGGCTATTGAGAGCTTTGTAATCCATTCAATATCAATAAAAGAGATACTTTCCTTATATCTTGTGACTTCAATTTGTCTGCCTACTTCTGATGTAATAGTGTTGTTTCTGAGACTTACCAATGATTGTTTTATCTTCTTGCCTTGTACAAGCGCAATCCCAGGCTTGTACGGCATCACGTCTTGATGGAGACGATTTTCTACGGGAACGTTGGAGTGGTGATCTCACGTCCAGCAAGAGTAATCGATCCTGCGGAAGATCGGGACGTGACAATGATGAGATATTTGCTCCAATAGCAAAGATGAGTATTGTAAGAACCCTGGTTTCTCTTGCAGCAAACCATGGGTGGCAACTTTATCAATTGGATGTGAAAAATGCTTTTCTTCATAGAGATCTACAAGAGGAAGTATACATGAAGCACCCCCGAATTTTTGCATGAAACAGTCAACAGGAAAAGTGTGCAAGCTGAAGAAATCACGGTATGGACTCAAGCAATCTCCTCGGGCTTGGTTTAAAAGATTCATGAAGGCTGACACAAGCATGGGGCACAGCCAGACCAATACAAATCACACAGTCTTCTTCCGACATGCGAGAGGCCGCATCACCATACTTACAGTATATGTAGATGATATAGTGATCACATGTGAGGAGGAGGGGGAAGAGATTACCCAGCTGAAGTCAAAACTTGCCAAAGAATTTGAAGTAAAGGACTTGGGAATGATGAGATATTTTCTCGGGATCGAGGTGGCTCGAGGAAGATATGGGATCGTCCTCCCTCAGAGGAAGTATGTACTAGATCTGCTCACAGAAACTGGTATGTTAGGATGTCGATCGACAGTCACTCCAATCGATCAGAAAGATAAATTGGAGGCAGAGGCAGGAGAGCCGGTTGATCGTGAGATATCAGAGACTTGTAGGCAGATTAATTTATCTAGACCACACTCATCATGATATCTCATTTGTTGTAAGTGTAGTGAGTCGCTACATGCATGATCCAAGGAAGATTCACATAGATGCAGTTTTCTATATTCTAAGATATCTGAAGGGAGCTCCTGGAAGAGGGATATGGTTCAAGAACGGACACATGGGTGTTGAGGGGTACTGGGATCCAAATTGTACAAGCTGTATGGACGACACAAAGTCTACCTCAAGTTAATGTGTCTTTGTGGGGGTAACCTAGTCTCTTGGAGAAGCAAGAAACAGTTTGTGGTAGTACGATCGATCGTTGAAGCATAATATAGAGCTATGGCTCTGGGAATGTCAGAGTTGTTGTGGGTAAAAGTACTGCTGGCAGAGTTGAAGCTGGACCAGAGAACATCATTGCGCCTTCAGAGTGACAGTCAAACTGCACTGAGTATAGCTAATAATCAAATTCAGCATGACAGAATAAAGCACATCGAGATCGATCGATTCTTCATCAAAGAGAAGCTAGAGAAAGGGATATTAAAGCTCGATCATGTTCGCTCAGAAGAGCAAGTCGCAGATTGTCTTACTAATGGTCTTAATTCATTGAGTCTTTCTAAACTGTGACAAGATTGTGATGATTGATATCTATCGCCCAACTTGAGTGGGAGTGTTGAGAGTATTAAAGAATTTTTTAGTCCCACATGGAGTAGAGTAGTAGAAAGAGGGGTTAGCCTCTTTTATATATATATATATATATATATATATATATATATATATATATAGCTCCACATCAAATAATAAACAAGCCAAGTATTCTACTAAATTTCTATTATTCATAAGCAGGTATATTACAAGGGATGAAAGCTTTCCATATCTTCAATTAGCTTTCAGTCGGCAGATCACAGTTAGATAAGGAAGATGTCTTTCGATACTTGTTTAGGGTACTTAGTCTCAAAGATCATTCGACTTGAAGTTTTTTGTTGGTGGGGAGGTGACAGATTCCTAGGAGTGGGCACAGATGTGAGGGCAACGATTTCGAGAGAGGATCCAGAAGATGCATATGATCATCGAAGAGAACTTGAAGAAGTGTCAACAATAGTACAAAGAGTGACATTATTACAAACAAGTCGACAGTGACTTCATATTGAGAGATGAGGTATGGTTCGAGATGACGAAGGAGCATCTTAAGGAAGAGGACAAGAAAATTAAGCATCTCTACGAGCCATTTGAGATTCTGCAAAAGGTGGGAGACAATAATTACCAGCTCAACATGCCCCCGTACATGAAGTTATACTCTCTGATGAATGCAAAGTATTTGAAGCTATTCAAATTGTGGATTGAATGGAATGATAGTGTTGACACCGAAACAGTAGAACATATATTTGTAAAGAAGTCATTAAAGGACTGTCTTGGAGTGTGTGCACCAATGCTTGACAGTAACAGATTATTTATTACTGCATAGGAAAATAAAGAAAGAGTGCCAAAAAAAGCAAAGTAGTAACGACAATATGAGGGGGAAAAGTTCTTCCTAAACTTGAAGTTATTAGCACATTTGCTCCTCGAAATGGGGATTACTGATCCAAGAGGATCTCTTAGTATGTCTAGGATTAAGATTCCTATTTCTATTTTTTGGATTAGGATTCCTAATTTTCATGATTATGATTCCTAGTTTCAAGGCTTAGGATTCCTTTTAAAGTAGTTGGGGTTATTATTCCTTTCTACCATCTTGTTTTCTTTTATGTAAAGTGTTTGAGATAAGTTAGAATATCTAAGTTAGCCTTTATGGGATTAGTTATTCCTAGTCTTATTAGAAATTAGTACATAATAGTGATGCCAAAATGTATAAAGGAGAGCATATGCCTCTATTGTAATCAATTCTCTATAAATTCCCTCACATTTAAGTGTGTGTTCTCGCTCTCCACATTAAGGGGAAAGAGTCTGATAGTTAATAAAACTATCTTTATGATTTCCATCAACATTGGTGAAAAGTTTTTGCCCTTCCACAAGTTCCCTCTTCCGCCCAAATTCTCCAACTTAACAAAATCATAAACCCTAATCTAATCGATTCATATCATACAAATAACAAACTCCAAATTAATATTACCATTGCAATGATAGGCCCATATGAGAGTTACTTAGGCAATTTTCTTCTACTTAGCCTTCTACGCTTGTTGTTGAAAAGTTGAGAGTTGCTACTTACAGGTTATAAAATCTTTAAGGGCTAATTAAAGTTTAGACCCTGGATTTTATAGCTTAGAGTTTAAGCCCAGACATATCAAATTGGAAAGTTTATATCCTAATTTTTAATTTTTTTGTTCCATTTTTCCATTATACCCTCCCTAGTGTATATAAAAAGGTTTATTGTTAAACACTATGTTGTACTGGACGCTAGGCGAGACGAAGCGACAAGCCACCCATCTCGCCTAGGCGCTACCAAGACGTCCGCCCAGGATCCGCTGCTCTTGAATCAAAAATTCTGCAATTATGCATACAACAAATATATAGTATAATTAATAAGCAATAAGCAGTAAACAATAAGCATAAAAATAATATAAGGAGCAACAAATATGAAATAAACAATATTCAACAAGGATAGTAAGCATATTTGGACAGACCCTAGGTAGACCCTTTTTTTTCCTGGACGACCCTAGGCGGGCGCCTAGGCGCGCCTAGGCCAGCAAAATCTCACCCAGGAAAAAAAATTCCAAGTCGAGGTGAGACCTCTCCAACCCGCACGCATAGGCCTCCTAGGCATCGCCTGTGACAACATAGGTTAAACATAAAAGGGAGGATATAATGGAAAAAAATGAAAGATATAATAAAAATCCAGGATCTAAACTTTTTAATTGGAAAGTCAGAACCTAAACTCTAAGCTGGTATAAAATCCAGGGTCTAAACTCTAATTAGCCCAATCTTTAACGTCTACAGTTTTTATATGGACTACTTTATTTTTGTTTGACAAAATCTGATGTACAATGAGCAAAATTAGGGAAAGCAACTCCTCCACTATTCTATTGAAAGACATGTCAAAACGGAAAAGGTAAAGAAAATGGATTACTTCCTAAATAAGTTACACAAGAAACCTGAGTTTCTCGTCTCATTTTCAACCTATTAAATTCCTTGCCATTGCACCAAAATTTTACGACAGTAGTGAGGATGTAGGGTTATATATTTATATTCTAACACGCGCTCACAAGTCGAAGGCCCATTTTGGGAAGAGAGTTGGATTCACGTAGTGGTATAATTTTTTTTTATCCGCTTAAATTGTGAGGTAGAGGATTTAAATCTAGGTTGCTTTCATACGATGCTTAAGTCACCAAAACTCCAGAGCTAGAGCGGAGCTAGAGCGAGGATTTAGGTTATATATTTATATTCTAACACAAACCCTTTAATCTAATCAATCATACCCTAAAAATAATTAGTAAGGTCATCCTGGAACCGGAACTGCTACCACTTACTGATAAGTCTCAATCAGCCTTCCTTATTTATACAAGTCTCGAGCAACCTTCCTTCCTAACCAGGATAAGCTCAAGAACGACATGCACACAAAACATCATGATTGTCCACCTTGAAGATGCCTTTGTAAAACTCGATTTTGGATACGTCTTAGATTTGCTTGACTAGATTTTCAATGCGACTTTCTTCATTAACGGATCAGTTGGATCAACTTATGCTCTCTTCCTTCGCTGACACCATTCTTCTCAGTAGGCAAGTACAGTAATCACATCAAATGGAGAAGACTTTGACAAGGAGATCCACTATCCCCTGGCGTATCCATTTTGGCTAATGTCCTCATTCACATCCTATGACATTAGGTCAAGCCGATCTTGTTACGTGTGCGGGCAACATCCCTGAATCATGCTGGTCCCTACACACCAAGACTCGATATGCAGTCAAAAATTACGCACTAACATTTTGAGCTTGTATGGGACTCAAAATCAACTATGAATTTTTGTATGTCTACGACTTAAAACTTTAACCCTGATGTTGGCTGCCTTGTTGCATCAACCCTCAATTATAGCACTAGAATTCCCTTTCCACCTACCTAGGCATCCTTATCAAATCGGCTCCTCCCTCTAAAAATATATTTACCCTCTCCTTGACTATGCTGACAAACACCACAAAGAATGGAAATGGTCTAGACTCTCCTAGTGGGTGCCTAATGCTAGTTAATAGTTTCCTCTCCTAAGAAGCTCCTCAAGATTGGAACAAGCATATCACGAGGATTACCATTTCTTCGTCTTACTTTTAATGGACACGTTCGGAAATGGATGGAAGGCGCAGATCATTTGTTGGGGCAGTTTTAACAATTGAAAAAGCAAGAAAGTGTTGCATATGTTGATAAGTAATTTAAAAAACCAAGTCTTGCCTCTTTGACCGTTTCACGTGGGAGCTTATGTTGGAGTCATTCTTCTTTTTTGTGCAGTCACTCGGCCTCTTTATAGGCAGCCTTACTAGCTCTTATGGGGTGTGGGTTACCTATATATATAGCTCATTTTCTTCTTAGTGGGGAGAGGCAATTTTTTCTTTGTGAAAACTCTCTACAAAAACTCGTCTCCTTCCTCCCCTCACCTCCAACAACAAAATATTGTTCCTCAGTTTCGTGCTCTGGGCAAGGGCTAAATTCGGATCATTCTCTCGGAGTTGTGTATAACGACGAGAAGCCGGTAACACGAAGGTTTTACCACTAGGACCATTCGAGAAGAGTCTGCACATAGAGCTTGGATCAACTCTTAGGACAGCGCATTGAGCACGAATTTCTCCGAGGCCGGTAACATTAAACTTTATTTTATGTTTGTTTACAGGATAGAAGAAAAAAAAGTAATATTTGGCTAACAGAAAGCAACAACAAGAACAGAATCGGCCCTTGGTTACCTCCCGTCAAGCTGGGCGTCGAAGATGAAGGAGACGAGGTGGCAGTCCGGATGGTGTTCATCAACCTCGAGAAGGATGGTGTCCTTGTGGACGTTGACGTCGTTCTTGACGGTCTTGGCCTTCTGCTGCTCCACGAACTGAGGCATCTGCTGCTGCTGCCGAGCAGCCGCAGCAGCAGAAGAAGAAGAAGAAGAAGAAGAAGAAGAAGGAAGAGGAGGAGGATAGTAGTAGTTAGGATTGGGACCGTAATAGTATTGTTGAGGAGGTGGGTATCGTTGGGTGAAACCGGCGCGGCCCATCAAGGAGTCGAAGGCCCTCACGAGGTTGTCAATGCCGCGGTCGAGTTGGATGCCGAAAGACGGAGGAGGAGGAGGAGGAGGAGGAGTAGGATGGTTGGGATAGTAAGTGGGATTGGGAAGAGAATAGTCATAGTTTGTAGGTGGTGGTAGTGGTGGTGGAGGAGGAGGAAAAAGAGGAAGAGGAGTTGGGTTTGGCGGCGGAGTAGAGGAATTATTGGGGGGAATTATTTGTGGGTTGCTGTTGTCTCTCCTTCTTCTTCTATTGCTTCCAGACTGACCCATGTCTTTGTCTTCTCTACTCTCCTACAATTCTTTTTCTTCTTCTTCTTTGTGATTTTCTTCGCAGATCTACTCTCTTCAGCGTTAAGGAAGGAAGGAAGGAAGGAGGGAGAGAGAGAGAGAGAGAGAGTCGTTTGGTTTTGGGTGGTCAACAGTCGGTCGGTAAATGATCAATTACGTATCTCGGTTTTCTATATTTATTTCCATTCTGTTTCTAGAATAGCGCGATTGTTCGACTTTTCTATGGAAATATAAAATTCTACCAAAGTAGTGGTATCCAATTCAAGGACGGGCCGCCCGGAATCAGGTAGTTCGGTCCGGTCAAATTCGGGCTGGGCCGATCCGAATTCGGTCAACGGATCGGTCTGCTTTGGCCCACTCTCTTCTAAGGGTACGCGCTGGGTCGGAGGATTCGATCCGTAAGTCCCGGACCGGTTCAGTCCGATTCGGCTAATTTAAAAAAAAAATTTTGATATATTCGTTTGGGGGTATTTTTACCAAAATACTATCATTTTAGTGGTTGTTTTGTGAACGTTTTAGGGATTTTTTTTATCATTTTGCTAAAAAAGACCAAAATATTCATTATATCATATAGATTATATATAAAAACATTAAAAAAAATTAAAAACTGGGCCAGTCCGGCCCGACCGTGAATCGGCCTGGACCCAGACCGCTTCGGCCCGGTCCACCGCAGACCGGGTCACGGGTCTGGGCTGGGTCTGGGCTGGGTCAGGTCCGAATCCGACCGGGCCGGGCCAGGCTGGTCCGGCCCGCTCTCTCTACCGGGTTGGACCCGGACGGACCCGAACCCGTTTTAAATCGGTCAAACCGGACCGCAAGCCGGGTCGATCCGGCCCAATACTGTAATGCTCGTCTCACTATTTTAGTATTATTGTATTTTATCTAGTATATGTATGTATAGTTGTATATTGCTTTTCGTGTAATTTATGAAATTTTTTAGCTGTTTTCATGTAATTTCTAGAATTGTGTATAATGCTAGTCACTCTTTGATATATATAGCCTTTCATTTCTCTCTCCTCCTCATTCTTCTTCATTTCCTTCTCTTTTCTTCATTTTTTTTCTCCCTCCCTTATCCTTGGCCGAACCCTAGCCCCAGCCATGAGCATGTCTTGGGTAGTAGTAGTAGTTTAGTAGTGCGTTTAGGCAAGTACATCTTGTCAATGAGAAAGAACTTGCTATATTGCACCTATTTAGCTTTCTTGCATTTTATTGCTTTATATTATTCTCCATGAACTGCTCTACATGTTTACTTCTTTGTATTTTTGGTTTTGATGTCTTAGTTGGAGTAGATCTAAGTTTTCAGTTTGGAGCTTACATGAGTTTACTTAGTTTTGATATAGTAAAACTTGTTATTTTCGAAAATTAGTAGTTCCATGTTGTTGAGCACTTGATTTCATGCATTTTTTGAACTTTCTTTGCTGGATTCGGACTTGAAATGAGGATTTCATGGAGAATACAACTTTTCAGACTTGGAACTTTTCCATGGCTGAAACTTGTTGTTCTGAGACGAAGGGGTTCCATGCACCCTGCTTGGCATGCGATCTGGACTCCTCGCTAAAAGATTTCATGCGGCTATGTTAATGGACGCATGACTGAATCTGCGCATGCGCCCCTTAACCAAATAAGTGAAACTTGAACGAATGAAAGTTTTCTAACTTCAAAAAATTTCATGCGGCCAAGAGGAGCATGCGACTGAGTCGTCCATGCGTCGGAGTCTCATGCGCCTCTTCCTTGATTAAGCGCATGACTGCCCCGACTTTTGGCACGACTTTCCATGATTTTGTCTTTTCCCTCTGACTATGTCACGCCCCAGTCCCAAAATACCAAGGGACTAGCCACGTGTAATGGCCAGCAGCACAACTCCAATGGACAAACCCAATTTAATGGACCCGTTAGAGTACACTTAAGCTGTAATACATAAAAATGGTCTACGAATACCTGTCACAGTTTATATATCTAATCTCATCCACAATAAGTAATAAAATCACAAAGAGACAAGTCTAGTCACAATAATATAAAATGATCTGTCCAACCAAAGCAATATAAATAATGTCACGGGGAATAACCCGTTATCAAAATGAAAAGAAAAATAAATCCAAGTACAATATCCAAGTCACTACAAGATCAAATATCCAAGAACACTAAGCATAAATAATGAATGGTAAGAATACTGTGTGCTCAAGAGAAGTCCTCCGGAACAACCTCGTCCTCTACAACCTGTACGTCTCCAATAGTAGTACATGTCCCGTAAACCTCGGGATAGCTCTCCTCGTCTACACCTGGGGACATAATCTGAATCCAGGTCCTCAGGGGACATAACAAGGTACAATAAACACTCAAGCCAAATGAAATACATCAAGTAAATATAAACATATCCTTAGGACAAGCTATATAACCAGCTAAGTAAAATACAAATGAGACCATCACTAGTACTTAGGCTGAGACCACTACAGGCTCTGTGTCGGGGAGCCCATAGCAGCAAGTAGTATAACGACTCCAGTATATGTGCCAAAGATCTGAGACAATCTAAGGCACCTCCAGTAGTATATATATAAATAATCAGCCTATAGTCTGTGTGTCTCTCCCCACCCAATGTAACATCATATCTCATGTCCACGACGTCTCATGTCCATAACACGCAAGATCATGACCTCTAGCTAGTACAACGAGTCATAATAATATACATGTAATATGCAAGTCTCATATCACGAATCCTGTAAGCCTATATAGAATCACCATAAATAACTCAAGAAAGATTCTATCATATGAAATAGTGTCAAGTGTCCTACGGTATGGCGTACTTGGTAAAATAAGTACGTAAAAATAGGATCGTGGAATCAACTCTCTAGGTGACGTTGCACGACTCCGCGTACGACATCGACACCCGAATCTCGTTCGGATGCTAAGCAATGTCTCACGGTACTAGGTTGAACAGGTACAATACAGAATAAATATATAAAGAAAAAGAAACACAAGCAGATAATATAACAGGATCTCTGCAAGTTTGGCAAGGTACACTTGCCTGGGTTCTGAACTCCGTCAACTACTCCTAGGAAAGTAAAATATGCACGTACACCTCCAGATGATGAAACAAACATCACCAATGTTCTCAGAATACTTGAAATAGCTAGGGTTGACTACCCATAAGTCCAATTTGGACACAGGGACAAAATTGACAGTTTTTTGTCAAAGCGGGGTCAACATGTGACCCATTCGCACTGAAAAATGTGTCGGTGATAAAGTTCTCCATATTCGTCAAACTTAGTACTTACGAGTCCAGAACGATGATACGAACCCAACAGAATATCCTGAACTGAACTCCGATAAGCCGATCACGAAATTGCCCGTCATGTAGAACCATGGGGCCCACGAAATGCTGTGAATCCAATTGCACAAGTTTCGTTACGAATCGACGAGTACACACGAAGTTATATCGAGTGTCAGAACAGGCTGATACGGTACTTTTCGACGGATACGCATTGATTCCGGTGTGCACGCACATCCAAATCAAGTTTCACAAAAGCTCACACATCCGCGTTTTATGTTACGTGCCTTTCGGTGCAACTCGCACACGACGAAGTTGCCTCGTTTGGCGGGATATACCTCGTATCACGAGATTTTAGGTATTTTAAAAATAAGTTTTTGGTCATTTTGGAATCAAAATAATTTAACCATTAAAGCAAACTAATAAAAACTAAAAGAACAGTAAAAATCTTGGTTATATTGTGAAGAAGTTCTTTCAATTATATTTTAAAAATAATTAACGAGTTGGTAGAAAATTAGACATGAACAGGGGTACTTAGACTGAATTTCTGAACTCTTGTTGAACAGTTTTTCGGCCAACTTTCGATCGATTTTTTGATCAAACCCGGGTGCCTAAATTCGTTCCACTTAAAGAGAATCCTAGAGGGTTAGGTTGTGAACAAAGTAGCATAGATGGGGCACAAAATGGATAGGCGAGGAGGGCGTAAGCTCTGCGCGAAGAAGGGACTCACAGCTGTACATGTGTGCGCGGGGGGGGGGGGGGATCTACGGCGGCTGCTGCTGCTTCTCGCGCACGACGGTGCTGCGGGCGGCAGTCGTCGGGGCTGCGGCGGTCAGCGACTCCGGCGGGTGGTGTAGGTGATGTAGGCGTGGGTGATGGTTGAGGTAGTGTAGGATTAGGGTTAGGGCTTGTTGTAGATGTATATATATATAGGAGATATATATAGGAGGGGGGTGGTTCCTGTACGCGGGTTGGGTAATTTAGAGTTTAGGTTTAGTTATGTCACGACCCGCACCCAAAAAATCGAGCATGAGTCGTGGGTACGTCCAGCCTACGCCGCAGAATCGACGGTAGAACGCTGTAAAGGTACGTTCTAGGTCAACCATAACTATATATCTCACAAAAATCTGTCAATAACCACTCCAAAAGGAGGGCAACCACGCAATATATATACGAATAATCCTCTCCAAAAGGAGGGCAACCACGCAATATATATAATCTCTCAATCACAATAACTAGGGGAAGAAATAAAGCACGATATGATATCAACAAAGAAACAGAACCAAAGAGAGCAAGACAATATCCAAAATATATAGTCCAAGTCTATAATAGCTACAACATCTCACAGGCAACAAAATAATAAGTACAATCATCCAAAAATAAACCACTGGGAACAACCCAGGAAACCCACCTAGCTAACTAGGGCGCTAAAGGCGTCTCCTCGGCGCACTCCTCCTCAGTCTCGGGGTCACCTCCCTCGTCAACACCCGGCCCGTAGAACGTCGGAGAGAAATCCTCAGGATCCTCTGGAAAAAATATGCCCAGTCAGGACTGGAGCGAAGTATATAACTCTGAAAGTAACTCCAAATACATGGTAAGGTGTATATGACGAGCAATAGAAAAGTATACAAGATGCACAGAAAAATAAATATATGCTGGAGCAGAATAAGTAGCTGCAAAGCAAACTGGAGAGCAATACAAGTAGTGAAAAAGTAATTGCAGGTGAGAAAACATGAATACTAGCTAAGTTCCTTGAGCACAAGTTCGTTATGTGATCGGCTTAGGTTGCACATGAAAAATACTACGATAACTCTGTTATGCGTGAGTTGCATAACCGACATACACATGAATACTGTTTGACTTTGATCACATAACCAACTCCTACTCCCCTCCCCCACTAATACCATTGGATCCAACCACAATACCCTACGTACATGATAATAGCTCGCGTACACGAAGGCGAGAGCACAAGAAGCACATGATAGCACATGAGAATCAATACCCGAAGCACATGATGAAATACACGTGATAGAGTACCCGCTGAACACGGTAAGGGGGATAGCATCTCATAACGGGATCCACTAGTACCAGCTCGTGTAACAATGTGTCAGAATCAAGTATCACAGTTCTAGAACAGCTGATATAAACGCTATCATGAAATAGAAACTATCAGAGGTAGGTACTCGCCTGATGTCTTGAGCAACTGATGAGGATCGAGATCCGGATCGGTGTCGCAAGAACCTAATGCGAAAAACAGAATTAAACAGGGTTCTAAGGAGTTAAACTGATATAAAATAATTAAAAACAGGCTTCTAGGGCTATTCTAGGTCGAACGGGTCAAACCGGTGAAATTCGGGTCAAAAAGTCAACCCAGGGTCCAAAAAGTCAACTCTAGGTCAAAACTAGGTCAAACGTTGACTTTTACGGTCAACGGGGACAATTATGGTCAAAACTAGGTCAAACTAGGGTGCCCCTGAAATTCTAGGTCAAACCGAGCTCATTAAGCTAGTTAACTCTCAAACTCGCCTCCTCGAGATACCGGGATACCCTCGGTATCCGATACCTCGCCCTAGGCCACGCACCCCGCCTAAACCCGCAAAAACCTATGCTAGCACGCGTAAATATATATACATAAGCATATAAAAATTACTCCAATACTATTCCTAGGCTATTGTTCAAATACCCCACTCGAACTCAATACCTTGGATATCTCAAGGTATTGAGATACCGCTCTAATACCCCTCTAACTACCCCTCTAATTAGCTATCTAGGTAGCTATATAAGCTTATAAATATATACCTAGTTATTAATCTAGGCTAAAAAATATATATATCTATCATATATATACATATATACCTAAATACCTATATGTATATATATCACACATATACACATACCCACACACATCTCAAATATATATATATATATATATCTACCTACCTATCTAACTATATGTATTTATATCTATACATATAGATAGATAACTACCTATCTATCCATAGATATATCTATCTATCTATGTATCTAATCTATTTATCTAACTAGCTATCTATTTACCTATCTAACTATCAATCCATCTATCTAGCTATCTATTTAATCTATCTATCCAACTATCTATCTAAATATATCTATCTATCTAGTTATCTACGTAACTATCTATTTAACTATCTATCTATCTTATATCTAATCTATATAACTATATCTCCCTCTCCCTCGCTCGCTACGCCAATGCCTCGCTGCAAATGCTAGCTGCTGCTGCTGCTGCTGCCCTTGCATTTACTGCTGCTGCTGCTAGCTTTTACATGCTGCTGCTGCTGCTAGCAGCTTGCTGCTGCTGCTGCAGCTGCTGTGCACGCTGCACAGCAGCGCGCTCCGCTGCGGCTGCACTGCCTCGCTGCGGCTGCTCGCTGTCGGACCACACACACACACACAAACACAAAGACACACACACACACAGATATCTATCTATATATATATATATATATACACACACTATATATATATATATATATATATATATATATATATATATATATATATATATATATATATATATATATATATATACTTACACACATATATACACTCACATTCACACATACAAACACACTAACACACACACTTATAAATATATATGCACATATCTATATATATACATAAACACACCTATTTATATATATATGCACACACACACACACACACACACATATATATATATATATATATATATATATATATATATATATATATATATATATATATATATATATATATATATATATATATATACACACACACGCACACTTATACATATACATATATATATATATACACACATAGACATATACATACACAAGCACATATATATAAATACACACACACATATATATATATATATACATACAAACACATATACATATATATAGACACACACATAAATATATATATAGACACAAAAACACAACACACAACACTACACACAACCACGCATACAACACTCTCCAACGCTCGCCCAACGGCCCCGACACGCACAAACACCTATAAATATATAAAATATAACCCGAGAACTCTAGCACACACTCTCCGATGCTAACCCAATGCGCGCACAAGCCCGAAACTAGGAATCCAAGTCGAAATGGTCGTTCGGTCATTTCGACGAACACGCGGTGTGCAGTTCGGAAAATCTCCTGAAACGTACACCAAACCAACTCAAAATCGGCCCAAAATTTACCCACGGGTTTCTAAACGATGCCTAGATCCTAGAAAAAAAATGCTACCGCATCGATTCTAGGTCCGTGGCAAAAATACGCACGCACTTAGAATCGACGACGACGAAAAACCCCAAATTCGCCAAAAACGTCCGTTTCTCCGCGATACGGCTTTCCGTGTCCGAACGGAGACACGCGCTCACCCTCAAGACACCCGACAACGTCTACCTAGGTCCGTCTAACCTAGGGCATCACCCAAAATTGGGCCAAATTTGGATTCCACCCGAAATTGACACAAAACCTAATGTCAAAGTCTCTAAACTCAACCAAACTAGTTCCAACTTCCTCCCACGGGTAGGCTTAGGGTCTAGGAAGATTCTAAACCACTAATTACACTACATAAGAGTAATTATCAAGGGAAAGTTAGGGTTTACCTCTTGGGAGTTGGAATCCCAAGGCCAAAGTCTCCGATCTACTTGAAATCAAGCTCCAAGCCTCCAAATCTAGCCTCCACACTAAATCTAGGCTCTACACACCTAGGTTAGGGAAAATACAAGGTTAGGGTTCACATAAAGAAGAAGGAATGGAAGAAGGAAGGAAGAAAAATGGAAACACTTACTTGGAAGAAGGAAGGAAGAAGAAAGAAGAAGTGGAGAAGGAGAAGAAGTGAAGAAGAAGAAGAAGAAAAAAGGGGATGGGGGCTGCTGGTTCTCGGGTGTGGGGCTGGGAATAGGGGTCGTCCATGCACAAAATAGGTTTTACTAATTCTCCAATGCCCAAAATGCCCCCCCTCTCACTTGGTTTGGGTTTCGGGTTCCAAAAGCACTCAAACTAACTCCAAATCTCTCCAACTAACCCACTAAAAGTATAATAAATATTCTAAACCCCAAAAATAGGTCTCACAAGGTTGTGGGTTGGGTCAGATATGGGTCCACTAGGGTCTGACATGGGTCCAGGCTAGCAAAAACCCTAAAACAATCACATAAAAATAATACAATCACTATTTAAATATAAATATAATTAATTAAATACAATTCATAATTTATCAAATAATAAAAAATAATCCTATTTTCTAGAATTGGGTAGTGACAAGCCTACCCTCCTTAAAATAATTTCGTCCTCGAAATTAAAAGACGAAACTAGGACAGGAATGCAAGAAAAGAACCATACCTCAGGGCTCGAAGAGATAGGGGTATCGCTCGCGCATTTCATCCTCCCTCTCCCAGGTCGACTCACCTGGAGAGTGATGCCTCCACGCGACGCGAACTAAGAGAATAGTCTGGTTCCTCAACACCTTCTCCCACCGATCCAGAATCTCTACCGGCTGCTCTGGATAGCTAAGAGTAGGGCCCACCACGATCTTCGAGTGATCCAATACGTGACTAGGATCCGCTACGTACCGTCTCAACTGCGACACGTGGAACACATCATGAACTCCCTCTAACGTAGGCGGCAACTCAAGCCTATACACCACGACGCCAACCCTCTCAAGAATACGGAAGGGTCCGACGAAATGTGGGCTAAGCTTCCCGACTCCACCGAAGCGAATAGTGCCTCGCGTCGGAGAAATCGTCAGGAATACCAGATCTCCAACCTAGCACAAACAAGGTCTCTGCACTTAGTCTAAAATAAGCAATCACAAGCAAACACAAGAACAAAATCTAGATTATAAGCTATACCTCGAAGTCCAAAGGTCTCCGGTGGCTATCGGCCCAATGCCGCTGCCTGTCCTGCGCCACCCGAAGTCTATCTCTAATGAGCTTGACCTTCTCCACTGCAGCAACCACCATCTCTGGGCCAAGCAAAGCTCTCTCGCCTACATCATCCCATGATAACGGAGTGCGACACCTCCGTCTATACAATGCCTCAAAAGGTGACATCTCGATACTGGCTTGGTAGATGTTGTTGTAAGCAAACTCTACCAAGTGCAAGTGATCCTCCCAAGAGCCTCTAAAATCCAAAACACAAGTACGAAGCATGTCCTCAAGTGTCTGAATGGTCCTCTCTGACTGACCATCTGTTTGCGGGTGATATGCACTACTAAACTTGAGCTGGGTGCCCAAGCTAGCCTACAGACTCCTCCAGAAATATGAAGTAAAGCGACTGTCCCGATCTAATACTATGCTCACAGGAACTCCATGCAGTTTGACTATCTGGCGCACATACATCTCTGCTAGTCTCTCTGTAGACGTTCCCATTTTGAATGGTAGAAAGTGGACCGATTTGGTCAACCTGTCCACGATGACCCAAATCGTATCCTTCCCACCTGGAGAACGGGGAAGTCAAGAAACAAAATCCATGGTCACATGCTCCCATTTCTACTCCGGAATAGGTAACGGCTGGAGTAATCCTCCTGGCCTCTGCCTCTCCGCCTTCACCTGCTGGCACACTAAGCATCGGGATACGAAGCGCGCTACCTCCCGCTTCATCCCGTACCACCATACATGCTCTCTCAGATCTCTATACATCTTGTTGGCACATGGATGCATAGAGTACTGGGATCGATGCGCCTCCTGAAGAACCTTCTCGCGCAACGACCCACTCGGCACACACAACCTGGTACCGTGCCGCAAAGAACCATCATCAGCAATGGTGAAGTCATCTGATAATCCCATCTGAACCTGTGCCTTGATGCTCCTCAGGGACTCATCCTCAAACTGTGTAGCCCTGATCCGGTCTACCAACTCTGACTGAATCTGCAGTCCCCACATCTGCATCTCAACTCCAGGCACTATCACCTCAATGCCCAAGCTCTCTAGATCTGCCAGAAGATAACGATCTGTATTCAGACACATAGCTACCGGATACCTGCTCAACACATCCGCAACTACGTTCGCCTTCCCTGGATGGTACTGCAACAATATGTCGATGTCTTTCATCAACTCCAACCATCTTCTCTGCCTCATGTTCAGCTCTTTTTGGGTAAACACATACTTCAAGCTCTTGTGGTCTGTGAATATCTCCACACGCTCTCCGTATAAATAGTGTTTCCACAACTTAAGAGCAAAGATGACCGCTGCCAACTCCAAATCGTGGGTAGGGTATTTCTTCTCATGAGGACGTAATTGCCTGGAAGCATAGGCAATCACCCTCCCATTCTGCTGCAACACACAATCCAGTCCCTTCCCCGATGCATCACTATAGATAGTGAATCCTCCAGAACCTGATGGCAATGTCAACACTGGAGCTATCATCAATCTCCTCTTCAGCTCATCAAAGGCGATCTGGCACTCCTCTGACCAAACAAAATCCACGTCCTTCCGAGTTAGCCTGGACAATGGCTCTGCAATCCGGGAAAAATCCTGAACAAATCTCCTGTAGTAACCTGTCAGTCCCAGGAAACTCCTGACCTCGGCTACTGAACTCGGAGCACTCCATGCCTCAACTGCCATGATCTTTCTCGGATCCACCGAGATACCCTCTCCAGTCACCACATGACCAAAGAATTCAACCTTGTCAAGGAAGAACTCACACTTTGAAAGCTTTCCATAAAGCTTCTCCTTCCTGAGAGTCTCCAATACTATCCTCAGATGCTCCTCATACTCCTCTGGGGTCTTCGAATACACCAAGATATCATCTATAAACACCACCACAAACCTGTCCAGATGCTGATGGAACACCTTGTTCATCAGATTCATGAACACTGTCGGGGCATTAGTCAACCCAAACGGCATCACCATGAACTCATACTGTCCATATCTGGTCTGAAAAGCTGTCTTCGGAATATTCTCCTTCCTGACCTTCACCTGGTGGTAGCCTGTCATCAGATCAATCCTGGAAAACACCCTCGCTCTGCTCAACTGGTCAAATAGATCATCAATACGCGGCAGCGAATACTTATTCTTGATTGTGAGGTTGTTCAGAGCCCTGTAGTCGATACACATCCGTATCGACCCATCCTTCTTCGGCACAAAAAGTACCGGAGCACCCCACGGAGAAGAACTAGATCTGATAAATCCCTTGTCCTGAAGCTCATCCATCTGCTTCTTTAACTCTATCAGCTCACTGTTGCTGACTCTATAGACGTGCTGGGATATCGGCTCCGCCCCTGGCACCAAGTCTATAAAGAACTCTACGTCTTTGTCCGGAGGTAACCCTAGCAACTCCTCCGGAAAGACATCCATGTACTCCGCTATCAGTGGATGTAGCAACCTCGGCTCTACCACCAGGGCTCCGCAGAAGAGTCCCTCGCTCTGCTCCGCTGCTCCTCTGGCAAACTAAAACTCTGGCTTACCCGGCGGACTAAACAACACTCTGCCTCCACGACAATCTATACTAGCATAATGCATACTCAACCAATCCATCCCGAGTACAATATCGTAGCTCGGAAGTGGCATTACGAGTAGGCACACACTCAACTCCCGGCCTCCCAAGGTAACTCTCCGGTCTCTGCAGACATCACTGACTAGGATGATACCACCCCCGGTCGTGATCTTGCAGAGTCTAGCTAAAGGTTCAGCAACAAGATGGTGTCTAACAGCAAAAGATACAGACACAAAGCTATGGAAGCACCGGAATCAAATAAAGCAAGTGCTGGAATGGAATCAAGAAGAACACAGATCAAAAGAAGTCAATATGGTGCAAGATATGATATCATCAAAGAAGGACAGTAATATTGCAATAGAAACAACTTCAGGAAAAATTAAAGATAACAAGAGAAATCAGGAAAGGTCCTAGTTGTGATTGAGCACACTCTCTCTCAGCCTATATCCTATATCCTATTGCAGGTAAACCTAAAAACTAGACCTGCATGGGCCACCACCAAAAACGTGTCATGACCCGCACCCAAAAAATTAGGCATGAGTCGTGGGTACGTCCAGCCTACGCCGCAGAATCGGCGGTAGAACGCTGTAAAGGTCCGTTCTAGGTCAACCATCTAACTATATATCTCACAAAAATCTGTCAATAACCTCTCCAAAAGGAGGGCAACCACGCAATATATATATAAATAATCCTCTCCAAAAGGAGGGCAACCACGCAATATATATAATCTCTCAATCACAATAACTAGGGGAAAAAATAAAGCACGATATGATATCAACAAAGAAACAGAACCAAAGAGAGCAAGACAATATCCAAAATATACAGTCCAAGTCTATAATAGCTACAACATCTCACAGGCAACAAAATAATAAGTACAATCATCCAAAAATAAACCACTGGGAACAACCCAGGTAACCCACCTAGCTAACTAGGGCGCTAAAGGCATCTCCTCGGGGCACTCCTCCTCAGTCTCGGGGTCACCACCCTCTTTAACACCCGGCCCGTAGAACGTCGGGCAGAAATCCTCAGGATCCTCTGGAAAAAATATGCCCAGTCAGGACTGGAGCGAAGTACATAACTCTGAAAGCAACTCCAAATACATGGTAAGGTGTATATGACGAGCAATAGAAAAGTATACAAGATGCACAAAAAAATAAATATATGCTGGAGCAGAATAAGTAGCTGCAAAGTAAACTGGAGAGCAATACAAGTAGTGGAAAAGTAACTGCAGGTGAGAAAACATGAATACTAGCTAAGTGCCTTGAGCACAAGTTCGTTATGTGATCGGCTGAGGTTGCACATGAAAAACACTACGATAACTCCGTTATGCGTGAGTTGCATAACCAACATAAGAATACTGTTTGACTTTGATCACATAACCAACTCCTACTCCCCTCCCCCACTAATACCATTGGATCCAACCACAACACGCTACGTACATGATAATAGCTCGCGCACACGAAGGCGAGAGCACAAGAAGCACATGATAGCACATGAGAATCAATACCCGAAGCACATGATGAAATACACGTGATAGAGTACCCGCTGAACACGGTAAGGGGGATAGCATCTCATGACGGGATCCACTAGTACCAGCTCGTGTAACAATATGTCAGAATCAAGTATCACAGTTCTAGAACAGGTGATATAAACGCTATCATGAAATGGAAACTATCAGAGGTAGGTACTCGCCTGATGTCCTGAGCAACTGATGAGGATCGAGATCCGGACTGGTGTCGCAAGAACCTAATGCGAAAAACAAAATTAAACAGGGTTCTAAGGAGTTAAACTGATATAAAATAATTAAAAACAGGTTTCTAGGGCTATTCTAGGTCGAACGGGTCAAACCGGTGAAATTCGGGTCAAAAAGTCAACCCGGGGTCCAAAAGTCAACTCTAGGTCAAAACTAGGTCAAACGTTGACTTTTACGGTCAACGGGGACAATTATGGTCAAAGTTAGGTCAAACTAGGGTGCCCCTGAAATTCTAGGTCAAACCGAGCTCATCAAGCTAGTTAACTCTCAAACTCGCCTCCTCGAGATACCGGGATACCCTCGGTATCCGATACCTCGCCCTAGGCCACGCACCCAGCCTAAATCCGCAAAAACCTATGCTAGCACGCGTAAATATATATACATAAGCATATAAAAATCACTCAAATACTATTCCTAGGCTATTGCTCAAATACCCCGCTCGAACTCAATACCTTGAATATCTCAAGGTATTGAGATACCTCGGTATCTCAA